>JAEAOA010000944.1:645196-782696 GCA_016746295.1 Potamilus streckersoni | reverse complement strand
AATGGAAACCTTATAACAAAGATTGATCATAATGCACATGCATGGACTGATGCTGTAACAATATTCCACGAGACATAATGATTAAATTTTATAATGGTCATGTATTTGATTTTACTAAAAATATTAGCAAAGGTGACCCAGTATATGTTTGGTTATTTCAAAGTTCGGAACACGATTACGATCCGTTTGTATGGCCTAACGGTAATACTTATCGTACGGAATCTCTTTATGAAGAAATTAGTAATCTCGTACTAAAATATACTTCTGACGATGACAAAATCAGAAAACTACTGAATAATTGATTTACCGTACCATCAGTCGCAGCCCATTTCATTGAGGAAAAAATTCAGGGAAACCGAGAAGATCAGAATTTAATGGGGATATACAAAAAAGTTGTATAGAATATGGGCACAGTGTATAATAGAATAATAATTACTCTTATAATGATGTTACATCAGTCAATATGGCTGCATGTTATCCTGGAAGTTTTCTTGGATATGATGAGTGTCCTAAATACTTTAACAGATTCGGACATCCTAGACATGACATGGCTATATATTCAATAAATGGACCCTTACCAGATTTTGTCTTAACCGGATTTGCATATATATAATCATTCGAGGTCACAATCGTTATCCATTCAATTACTAATGATTGGTTTGGAAAAACACTTTCCAGAAAAATGTTGGGCACCAATATGCTTGATGCTGGCGTATTAGTATCGTTAAAAGTAAATGAAGCGATTATATCCTATAGTCTACAAAAGGAAGTTTGGTTACTAAATCCGGACTGATTTAATATAGAAGATGCCAGGGAAGAATTTTCTGATCTTGCCGAAGATGACATTAAGATTACTAATAATATACGTAAATGCAGAGACGATCACAATGACAAGCATGCAAAAGATCTCGCTAGAAAGATAATCGGTAAGTTTACTAAGGGTAGTTCATACGGTCATAAACGTCACTACACAAGATTGATTATGGACGATACTGAGTTAGATGTTATAATCGCTGATACAACCTAGAAAAACACATTTATAAGCCAAAATATTGTTTATTTATCGGATGGCAGCGAACTAGATACTATTGTGAGCTATATTGAGGGCGGCTCACCGCAGTTTGCTCATTTAAGATATTCAATGTTAACCTATGTTTCTATAAATCTACTGTCGAGGATAAATATATTTCCTCGTCAAGCTGTTAGAGTCGCTACGGATTCATTTTATATAAACAAAGAATATATAAGGTTATTATGTGATAATTGAAGAAATTACTAATGACGATGTTGTAATAAAGAAAAAAGAAGCATCTTTTAAACAATGTGCCCCCAAAAATATAAACGTGACTTTGATACTGAATTTATTACGAAACTAAAGCTACAACAGAATAGTCACTGTGCAAGTTAAAACACAATAATGTTTTGGCAATATTCTAATAATAATCTAAGACAATTTACCGTAGACAGAATAAACAGTGATCTTGGTCACACACGTAAAAATGTGATGATAACCTGTCTTGAATGTAATCGACGCAGAGGTGCTAATTTACGTAAGTGAAGGTGCTGGTAATTGTGTATCTGTATAAATTACTTGCAATTGTTCAAGCACAAATCCACGTTGAGTGGCAGTAGAATCTAGTCTGTATATAGCAGGTCTTCCAGTGAATCTAAACAAGCTAAAAAAATTGTATGTGTGGTCACACTCCAAATAGGGTCAGTAGCTCGTCTTTTGCCACCCTCCAACTCCCCTGGTTCGCATAAATATCTCAAATTAAATAATCTAATACTGGTTGTTGACCTCGTTGTCCGTATTCATCGCTACGTGTTATATATTTTTTGTTTTTGCATTAGAAGGTTTCATGGAAGTTGCACGAATAATTTCATTATTTATTGCAGATATCATACTTGGTAACCTTGCAACCCATTCACGAGATCGCTCACCGGACTTAAGGTCAGCAGATATTTCCTTCGAATATTGATATTCCAAACAACATTGCAGCAAGTGTTCGATTCAATCGTTAACGATTGCTTGATTACATCGAATTTCAGTATGCCTTCGTCTGATTGTAACGTTCTGTTTTTTCATCAAAGTTAATGGTACACCCAAAATTTCTTTGTCGGGATCTACTTGTAAAAGCTGTGGCCATCGTAGACTATCACGTTGATAAATTCCCTCAAACGCAGATGCAACTACAGATGCTGTCTTTGTTGATAATGGTTTACCTTCTTTATACCTACTTGCAATATCAACAACAGTCAATGCGTATTTGTACGTGCGTGACTTTCGTCCACGTGTTTTAATAGTATCGTGTGGTAAAAACAAAATATCTGCTTGAAGAACTTCGTTAGCAACAGTGACATCAAAATTTGCATATTGAATTTTTTGGTGGTGATAGATAAATTTGCCATATTGCCAATCGTGCTAACCAATTTGCAGCAACAGAACGTGAAACTTTTGCTGCTTCAGCAAGTTTAGTGATCGCTGCTCTACCTCTCCAATACCCTCTTGGGCTATAAGAAATGGATTCCATTGTAATAATTATGCAATTAATTACAAGCCCTATCATTATCGTGCCTTTCGTAGCGGATTTTATTAGAAAACTGGCAAATTTCTCTCTGAGAGATTAATTGGGTATAGAATTTAATGCATGAATCAATTTCACATCTGCAAGATGCCGCTGCTGCAAATATTTTCTTTTATAAGCAACGTCATGAATGTGGTATGCTTGATCATTTTTATTTACTTGATACACTCATGGTCTTTGTCGATCTTGATCATCAAGTCGGATATCAAGTCTATTTCCATGACCACAGTAATTATATCTAGGAAGATGTTTCTCACCAACATACCTAGCCCATGGTAATCCAGGTAATTTTCCTAAAGAAGCAGCAATATCTCCACCTATCTTTGTTGCCCTGAGATAAATTTATATTTTTGTGTACCACATTTTACACATTTACATTTTAATGCATGTCTTTGATTTTTCGTTATTATTGTTGTCAATCCAGTGGTGGGTATAGATGATCTACATCGCGCACAATATATACGCATGTTATTAATAATATGGATACAATAATTGATTTTTCGGCTACACGAAAACATGAACCAGAGTAGCACTATCCATCATTACCAAATTCGATAAGAATGATTATAATAGGTCCATCTGGATCAGGTAAAACACAATTATTATTAAATTTATTAATGAGGTGGTTGAGATGGAACAAACTATATTTAATAGCACCGTATTTAAATGATCAGCATTGTTACGAAGTACTTAAAGATTTTAACGAAAAAGCAAAATCAGTTAATACAGACGGTGACGGTATTATTGAATTTATCACATATATAGATGAAGCCCCATCTGTAGATGACTTATATGGATTCATTAATAATCTCGTAGTATATGATGATGTGATGCTGGACATACAATCTAATCCAGCTAGAATATTTACTCGAGGTAGACATAAGAACACAGACGTGATTTATGTTACTCAGAGATACACACAAATACCTAAGGTGATTAGAGATAACTGTAATATTCTAGTTGTGTTTAATGGAGCAGATAATTATACCATGCAAAATATTTATTATACTTGGTGTTCGGGGGACATGGATATGATTAAATTTAAAAATTTCTTTTCGAAAGCACAATCTGTTCCGTTTAGATTTTTATCAATAAATCTGCATGATCCAAGATCAAGATATCGTGTAGGTCTAGATAAAATATTGGGTTAGCTCCCCTTGATTGTCAGGACCAGTAGGGAGGGGTGAAGGGCAAGCATTGAGTCGCTTTACAGGTAAACAAAATCGCCTAACAAAGTCAGGACAAAATAACTTCAATAATAGTATAACAAAAATGAGTTAACCTCTTGACAAAGTCAGGCGTATGGAAATATAATTAATTAGAGACTTTGGTTTAGTATTATTGACGTATTTTTCAGCCTCTGTAGGAACCTTTATTTTTCGTTAATGACTCGAGTAAAAATTTGTAGGGCTCACCCTCCCTGCTGCTATGGGCATCCCTCCAGAGTTAAGGAAGAGTGGTCCAGCCTGACATATCCGCAACTGTAAATATTTGCGCATCGCATGTACAGGGCACTAGTCTTGTATGTTTTGGGGCAAGACAGTGAGGCGAAAAAGGGTACCCCTGGAGTGTTTGTAATGTGTAAAGCAAACAACTACACCATCTTAACCTGAGAGAACTGAATCAAGTTTGGATTGCTGAAACCGGGCTGTCTAACAGTTATTTCTCATACCCGCAGAAATGCATGAAAGGCAAAAAGAAACAAAATTAAATAGAGCTGCACGAAAGGCATTGTGGGTAAATGTGGGTAGCACTTTCGCAAGTTTTTGTAGCATACAGATATATCAATCAGTCTGGCATATTTGAGCGGGAAATGATTATGCAGCGTATGCAAGTGTTTTAAAGTGGTTACAAATTGGATGTAATGTTTCTAACTGCGCCTGTAAGCTTGCATGGATGATTGAGAAAGAGCAATTTATACTAACATGGACAGTATTAACCCAAGTCTGTTAATGTAGGTAGTTTCCGATTCCTGAATTTCCTCTGCATAGGGTGAGAACTAAATCTTATTGAAGACAAGGGACATGATACGCACGGAACAAAATATTGTATTGCACGCAGGTGAAAACTAATTGCCAAAACAAATATATAATGTCCGGTTCCTTGTACGATTGCCTATTGATGATATGAACAAGGACCATGTTATCAATATGGATAATAATACAATTGTTTGCAAGCAAACGTCCCCATGTTCGAATAGCAAGGACAACCGGGTAAAGTTCACGTAGAGTAATTCTTTTATCTTTTCACTCCTAATTCTAAACCCAATGAAACAATTTAGAGCCTAAAACAGCCCAGTATCCCACAGTACTAGCAGCATCAGTGAAGAGGTTCAATGTGTCAGAGTTAAACGAGCGAGCTGGTAAGAAGAAAGAGCAGGCATTGAAATTCTAAAGAAACCGATTCCACAAAATAAAATCAGATTTTTCTGCTTTAGTGAGTCAACTGTGGTGTTTGGCATGTGAAAATCCCATTGTGAGACTAATAAGTCGAGTAAGAAATGTTTGTCTTGGGAGTACAACGCCACAAGCAAAGATGAGGTTACCAATAATAGACTGGCGATTATGCAATGTAAACTGTGGTTTTGCAGGCAGTATTGTATCAGTTCAAGACATGTGCCAAGTTTGTCTATCGGCAGACGTGCTTCCATTAGATCTGTGTCCTAGTCATCACAGTGGCATGGAGGAAGGTTTGATCCTCCGCCATAGGAACGCAAATGTCTTCACAGACCCTTAAGAAGTAATTGAGTTTCACCAAACAGACATCCTAAGTATTATCTAATAAGAGAAATCATCCAAGACATGAACCATATGATGTATTCAAATTTTTTATTGGCTGTCCAGTGCAATTCTCTGCTTAAGTTTTCGAAGATACTACTGGTTGAACAGCAGCCCATTGGCAATCATTACTCAAAATAGAATTTGTTTTTCCATTAAGAACCAAGCAAAGGATATCGTAAAGGCATGAATGGTATGATCTAAAAGCACTAACTATATTAGTTTTAGCAATATAGCACCCTTTCCTAACTGCTTAATCGACGATATTGCATCTTACACCAAAGCATACCAAACTGTCGATTTTTCTGGAAAAATATTATCATTGACAGAATGTCCCTATGATTGTGACAAATGGTGAATGAGACAGTAATTACGTTGATTATTTTTCTCAATCAGGCCAAAGGGAGGGGTCCACAAATTTTCCATGTGCCAATTCATTTTGGATTTTTGCATCCACAACTTCTGGCTGTGCTTCAGCCAAAGGCAAGTTTTTGCCACACGATTTCATAACTGACCCCATATGATAGATGTCAAAGCCCAGAATGAAACCATTGATTAGGTAATGTATTATGAGTGGGTGGTACCCTTGTACAAATTACTCTTGGGGAAATCAGGTTTTGAGATTGCGCAATCTCTTGCGAGTCTAGAACCGTCTGCAGGTACAACTCAAGGTGTGCTATGCCCCATTCGGTTTCATGGCGACTGACCAGTTGACGAAGCTGCTCGTCATAGCAACGCCAGTTGGCTATTTTGTTGGAAAGAGTCATTACTGTTTCTATATGTCGTGACAAACCTGAAATTGAAACCGTTTTATTTTGTGCGAGAATTATATCGAACCTTTTGCAATCGAACAGCCATTGAGAAAAGGAAAGAGGGGGAGGGAGTATTATGACCAAGGATCAGATTAATTTTTGTAGAAGCCTGGTTAATATCAATTTTCATCTTATAGATCTCCACAATCCTATCAAGAAGAGGCATAGCTAAATCAATATGATGTCCTTCAGGAATACATTATTGGACTTTTACACGGATAGCAGCTCTAATCTGAGTGGATTCACTAACAAAGATTGATTTTGACATGGAAGTGCCGAATGACTGAGAACATTTAAAGGGATGCACAATGTAGCCTATCTGTGTATCCCCCACCAACGCTGACATTTCCATCTCTAAGGCCTAGTTCAGTACTTGTTCCGCTACTGTGGCGTAGATGTCCCAAGTGCCAGATTGAATGAAGGTTGATGCAAATGTTGTATGGTGCTAAAAATGATCTCCATTCGGTCATCCACATGTTCCTTTACGGTGTCCGTTACCACTATTATGTGTTTTATCATCTCAGCATCGATTAATGACTAAGTGCCAGGAGCTGGATCTGAAAGAGGTTCGTCTGTGATTGACATTAATGTTTTTCGCCACCTGCTGGACCCAATCTGAAGCCTCTTTGTTACCAATATGTTCTTTTGCGTGATTAGGCCATTGAGTCTACCACCATCTTTACCTATCTTTGAGGCTTTTATCTCTGGAGTCATTCTGGAAATAAAAATTTGGAACAAAAACAGTATTTTTATATTGAAGGAGTTGTAGAGCGATTTTATTAAGTGCACAAATTGCCTAAACCAAGTTAACAATTACCCTGTCTAACTGCCGTCAACACGATCTACCAGATGCGAGCTAGGAGACACACCGTTTACTTAGTATCTTGTACAAATAGGCAGGTGATAAGTATTCACCTGATAACCTGCAAGAATAGTTAGGGATCTTTGTTGAACTTGAAAACCGGTCGAATCAAGAGAAGGTATTCACCTGATAATTTATAAGAATAGTCAAGTGATAAGTATCCACCTGATAATTTGTAAGATTAGTCAAGTGATAAGTATCCACTTGGTAATTGTAAGTCTAGTCAAGTGATAAATATCCACTTGATAATTGTAAGTCTAGTCAAGTGATAAGTAACCACTTGAAAACTTGTAAGATTAGTAGAGTTATAAGAATCCACTTGATAACTTGCAAGAATAGTCACGTGATAAGTATCCACCTGATAATCTGTAAGATTAGTCAAGTGATAAGTATCCACTTGATAATTGTAAGTCTAGTCAAGTGATAAATATCCACTTGATATCTTGTAACAATAGTCAAGTGATATGTATCCACCTGATAATATGGAAGTCTAGTCAAGTGATAAGTATCCACTTGATAGCTTGTAAAAATAGTCAAGTGATAAGTATCCACTTGATAACTTGTAAGATTTGGTTAGTGATAAGTATCCACCTGATAATTGTAAGTCTAATCAAGTGATAAGTATCCACTTGATAACTTGTAAGTCTAGTCAAGTGATAAGTATCCACTTGATAGCTTTCAAAAATAGTCAAGTGATAAGTATCTACTTGATAACTTGTTAGAATAGTCAAGTGATAAGTATCCACTTGATATCTTGTAAGTCTAGTCAAGTGATAAGTATCCACTTGATAGCTTGCAAAAATAGTCAAGTGATAAGTATCCACTTGATAACTTGTAAGATTAGGTAAGTGATAAGTATCCACTTGATAATTGTAAGTCTAGTCAAGTGATAAGTATCCACTTGATAATTGTAAGTCAAGTCAAGTGATAAGTATCCACCAGATAACTTGTAAGAATATTTAAGTGATACGTAGCCACTACATAACTTGTAAGAATAATCAAGTGATAAATATTCGCTTGATAACTGGTAAATGGAAGTATCTACGTGAAAACTTTGTTAGAGCTAAGTGGAACATCCACGTCAAAACTTTAAAAAAGTGATGAGTATCTATTTGATAATTTGCAATTACAGGAAGGAGATGTATGAGCGTGATAAATGGTAGACACAAGTGTGATTCACTTGTAACAATAGCACGCAAGGCTAAGGTATGGCTGAATCTCCAAATATATTGATTCAAGTTATGCACGAAGAACTTGCCAATAAAGAGTATTATCATGCGAAACTAAAGGAATTGGGCACGTTTAAGGACAAGCTTGAAAACATATCGCAAGTGCATGGCGTCTGGCCAGAATCTATCACTGTAATCCTTGCTTTCGTCGGGGAAAAGAAATTTACCATTGTGTTCCCATGAATAGAAAGTTACCTCTGTCCTCATAATTTCATTCACCGACTGTGCCAGGTTCAGATAATTATAAGGTGTGTGAGCTGTACGTACGAAACTAGGAAGCATCTTGCATAATATAAGGTGTATAAACTGGTACATGTGATGTAATTGCTAGGCAAGCGAAATCAGTTTGAAAACCAATGCGTGTGGGTCGGTATCAAATTTTATGTCTTTGTCGCCCAACAGAAAAACACCAATATCCAGACAAAGAAAACAAAGATAAATCACGACAAACTTAATTCATTTCTCCACTATTCTTCCTTCAACACCGTACATATCCACCGCAACGACGTTTTTCAAATTAAAATTAAAATGTAAGACAAGACGATCATCTGTTTATTATCTGTTCGAGAGACGTATGCACCAAATTTTGCAGACAGTAGATTGCAGAAAAGACGAGTACTCCAGAGAACCAATATATTTATATATTTATATATATATATATATATATATATATATATATATATATATATATATATATATATATATATATATATATATATATATATATATATATAAAGAATTAACATCATATGGCGAATACCAACCCTTTCAAGCGTACTGGATCCACCAAGGGATCACGTGTGTCAGGGATTAATTAAAATAGATGCAATAAACTAACGACGAACAGTACGAAACTAGTAACTAACTAGTTAGTTACTAGTTTCGTACTGTTCGTCATCAGTTTATTGCATATATATATATATATATATATATATATATATATATATATATATATATATATATATATATATATATATATATATATATATATATATATATATATATATATATATTTACACATACATTTTGTAAGACTTAACGTTTTGTTGTGTTAGTGATGAGGTCAAGCAAATACATATAACATTATTTGGTATCTAAACAATAAAAGAAAACAATGATGATTATCAACAAACATTAATTGTTGGAACCACTTGGTCTAGTTTTACCAACTCTAAATATTTAAGTCACAACTCTTGCATGCATGCAAGAAGTTTGTTATCTCAACTCCTAAATATGGTAGTAAAATCAGATATAAAGTATGTATAATTCAAAAGAGTTACCGTGACATAAGACTAGATAATACAGCTTTACAAAGACACAGACATACGACAGAAAAGTAAACTAGATCTCATCTCTGAGCCAATAGACTTGAATCAGGTCAGTGGTTTTCTATCATCCGCTTCAATATGACATAAAAAACAATGAATCATATTTTAACTGAGCATAAGACTGCAATTTTATGCGTGCTTTAAATAGCACTTATGAGCTCTTGTCGTCAAGCACATGAAAACCCCTAGCACATAGTACTTTTATATGAAGACCGTAATAACATGGGTTTTTTTTCCCTTTGAGATAGCAATGCAAATTTTTAATTGGTCTAATGAGCTTGTAGTGAATGTGCCTAACGTGAGGGAATGTAATTATAAATCGGGGTATTCGTAAGTGATGTAGGTACAGGACGCGGCGTGTTTACTCTTAGTATCATTAGTTTGGGAATTGGTAGATAAATGAAAACATCGCAAATAAGTGCGCCATGTTTACATCCCTTTTGCTTATACGTTCATTTCCTTTTGGAATTTTTGGACCGATACAAATCTTTCTAATAAAAAGATCTCAGAAAGCATACACTATGGTTGGCAAACCAAATCAAAAATGAATCGCCATTATTATTGAGTGATTCAATCAAGTCACTTCGCCAAATAAAGCATCCCTATCGTAATGGAGACCAGGTCAGCGCTAGTCAAAGTAGTGCACTTTTGTGTGTTTTATCTACAGCAGTAATCAGCGCAATTACACATAAATGACCAAGGTCTAGCTTAGAGTAGTTTGGTTGCTGTATGTGATTGATGTCACTCTGATTAACATACCAATTTTATCCCAATTTCAACATGTGCGTCTTCACCATGTTGAAGTAGATATCCTTCCACAGGACACCCATTTATCCCGTTGATATTAACTATTGTGTGAGCAACGCCAATATTCCCTCATATTCCGCTAACGCTGGATCATCAGTTCCACCAAAGAAGCTTTACCATGGTTGGTTCTTCAACCTGATGTACGCCTGTGTATCTTATTTAATTTATTTGTTAACCTATGTCAGTACCAATCAATAACCATGGTCAAAGTGACTTATAATCCCAATGACTGGGTTTCAACTTGTGTGTCCTAACATATAATTCTGTACCTTTCAACCAACAGATGCAAAGCTTTATTTATAATACTCTGTTGTGAGAGGTTTCCTGGATCGTGTACTATACAGTATCCGTTAACGCGTCTTGTGAGTAATGTAAGCACTTCGTAACTCAATATGTTCTGAAGGTTAATGAAATAACATAGCATCCACATTTATGGTTTCGGGTAAAAGAGAGTTTGTGACTTGCATTATTGCTTTAAGAATAAGAAATGACAGTCTAGCAAATGTTTCTTTATTTCTCTGTACGTGAGTGTGATCGCGATTGTTTCCAGACCAGATTTTTTAGAAGCAAGGCGATAACCAAAATATAGAAACGATGCACCACTAGAGTGTTAACCAAGACAACCATCCAATCTGTAATGATATACTGGGCCCCAAATTATATATGTTTGACTTACTAAATATGGTAAGTGAAACAAACCATGGTTCGGTATACATTATACTTTTCACTTCACATGTATTTATCCAAACCGTTGTAGAACCAAATTATGAAGGCATCATCGTGCACGTTTGGGTAATCCAGGCTCGTAGCCTAATAGGGCTTTGATGTATACAGATTGTCTCGCAACGCGAAAGAAATAGCTTGCATGCATGAGAATATCCCTGAAATGCTGAAACAAAATTTGGGTCCTAGAACAAGTGGACATCAAGATAAAGGATGTCATTGGGCATGTAATACCCGTAATCTCGACTGGCATTGTGTTTAAATATGGCTTGAATGAGAGGTTAAACAACAAACGTAACTGACTACACTACGATAGACACTATAATCTGTAATAAATAATCAATAATGCTCACAAAATAATCCGAATAGTTGCAACGTACTCTCCATCAACTACGTAAGGGAAGTATAAAAAGGTTAGATTTACGTCCTCGTAGCATGCGAGACAATGCAAAGAACCATTAGCACGATAAAAGTTCACGCGTTGCAAGACACATTACGCTGACATTAAAGTTCCAATATACATTTGATGATATTGCGTTCGTGGAAAATTTAATTTCCAATCAGAAATATATAAATGTATATCAGAATTGGGAATTACCATATCATAAATTGATTAAATATCATTATGTTCTCCTTCATCGTTGTCCCGGGTAAATGCATTTAGCTCCTGATTCTTCTCGGTGATGCAGGCACGAATGTGTTAAATAAGCCATTAAACCTACAACAACAAGCTAATTATATGAGAACACTGCTTCATCAATTTCTTTCTTAAAGTATAATACTTTACATCTTGCTGCATATAATTGTATTGTTGGTTGTCCACAGTTGAAGAAGCAAACTAGAGCTCTTTAAATCACTGACTGGTATTTCTACTTACATTACGCCTATTGTCTACGCAAAGAAAAGTTCTCAGTATTGATCAGTTGACAACTATTGAAATATGTTTGTTTTGGTAACAAAATGAATTGAACTGTGTAGATTGGCCAATACAGAAGTGCATTCGTTTGATATTGCGACATAGTCGTCAATAGCGATCGAACGGAATTTTTTGCTGGATTCAACGGTGATATAGACATTACTGGAATGGGCGTGAGTGGGGTGATGGTGGACGGCATTGACAACTGACAATATGGAATCAGTACACAATTAATAAAATCCGGTTCAGTACCCACGAATGTAGTCCCAGTCTATTTTTAGATCACTTTTTCCTGTCTAAGTTTGGTGGTGATACTAGAGTTAGATTTTTGGCATTCTTGTTAAGGATTTAAAGGCAATTGTTTATTCTTTAAAATGTGAGCTTATAGTGTCGTTGTCTGTGTGTATTTCGGCGACAGTGCACATTGAGTAATAAGGTCATGGTGATGATGCGGAAGTGAAATCTGTGTTCCGTTGCCTGGTGTTTTGTTTACAATTCAGCCTCTCAAAAAACTGCGGGTCAACCCTTGACAAGAACTAAACCGTAAAGTCATCTTTAAAGGTATTTTAGATTATCATATTAATTGTATTGATTGTCACACAGTGGAAAGTTCAGTACTGAGAAACAAATGTAGAGACAATAAGGTGAAATTAATTGTGATCCATGACCTGTCATTAAAATCTTGAAACTGATATAAAAAATTTATTATTAATGACATACACATGAAATTTTAATATGTTATGTATATTGACTTTAAAAATATGAAAATGAAATTAGAAATAAAAATAATTTTAATTTTAAAAATTTAAATGAAATTTAAAAAATAATTAAAAAATAAAACTTTTCCACCAAGTATACACATATATAATATTTATTTGGAATGATATTAAATGATATCAGCATATATATATTCCTACACCATATACAAGCTCAAATGATGGATATTTGTCAAATTTGATCAGAGAAAATATCTTTTTTAATCAAAATGAGACCCTCATTTAAAATACATAAATTTTATTTTGCTTTGTACCTTTAGGTCATTGAAACTATTTATTTGGGGTCCAAACAGTTAATTTATGTCTTTATGATGGAGTCACTTCCTGAGTAACACATATCGGCTTGTATAGCTATCAGTAATTGTTTATAAACATAGTTATAGGGTATTTAGTGATAGGACAGAGATGAAGACTTTATACTATAACCTGTTCAAATTCTCTACAAAATCATATTAAGATGTCAGAGAATGAAATACATGTCAGAGGGGGAAAATATACTTTACCCAGGAATATTTACCAATTCATGTAAGAAAACAGCAAAATGATGTAAGTTAAACACAGAATGCATTCCATTTTATTGTTCAGTTTCTTTAAGATATTGATTGATGTAGTGTGGCATTGTGGTCCAGATGATATTATGGGAATTCTCATGATCCATTTTGCTTTATGCATTATTAATGACTAATAATATTTGTTATCTGACAATTTAAAGATTACATAAGTAATATTCAAACAGATTATTTGAATTTAACTTTCTACAACTGATCCTATTATGGTTACTTAGCTGACATGAACAAATATGCATATATTTTGTAATGTTTGGAATCAAAAGTTGACATTGTTAGGCTGACATAGTACATATAGTGAATCTGTAAGGCTCAGTTTTGACTGTGTGCACTTAAAATATTTCAAGATGTTATTTTCATCACGAATATGCCTCTGTATGGTAACACATTTCAATTTAGTACTTTGACAGAGGGCGGTATTGCAGCATCAGCTGATATCTGATTCCATTGAATCATTGAATCATTGAACTTAATAATTTGGTAGCCAAGACTCTTAAAAATAGACTAAAATTGTTCAAACAGATTATTTGAATCATGTTTGCACATGTGATTTTAACAAGTACATTGCATATGTCCCACATATGCAAATATCCATACTTGTTTACAAGTTTTCAGGATGAAAATGTTACATTTAGTTGATGATATAGGATCGATTGGTACCTATAGTTGATATGTGTGGCCACATTTTGCTATATTCACTTGCAATATCAAAAAAATGTTTTTCCTTCATGAATAGGATTGCATATAGTAATAAATTTTAATTTGGTACATTGTCATTTGACTTTCCACTATACTGGTATGTATCAATGTTTGCACCAATGATCAAATCTCACCGTGGAACATTGCCTTAAACTTTATGATACATACTTTACCTGATTAGTTATTTAGCCTGTAAATGGCTAAATATGCTTGTAGAAACTTCATCTATTTTTAGGATGCATTTGTCACTTTAATACATGTCCATTGCTTCACATTTTTGAGTGTCACTCTATCAAGTTTACCTTCTTTTAACCATGTTTGCAACCTGAATGATAGTTTGAAATCACCATATCTAACACATTTTAACTTCATTTTTCTACATCTTTCTGTTTTTTTAGAATTAAGTGAAACATGTTATATCTTTTCAGGTCTAGCCTGGTATCTTTACAAAGTATTAGAGTTGGATCAATTTGAAAGTTCTCCAGTGGTCCAATGGTGATAGCAAGGTCTCATAAGGACATGTGCAGTGTGCTGCTATAAGTGACCAAGATGACCAACATGGCTTACATCTTCACAAGAGAGATTCACATCATTTTTCAGTAAGGTAGAACTTTCCTGAAACTGTATTTTCATATTGCATTGTTGACTTTTGTAGTTATCGGCATTAAAATGGAATGCATGTTTGCTATAAAACATGGTAGTGGTTCCATCAAAACTTTAAATTTGAGTGGGCTATTAGTTATACAAACAACTGCCCAAGTACCTGAAACAATAAATGTGGAACATAGTACCTGTCATTGTTTCTTAAGTATGTACACATATATGCAGCTGGATAGGCATTTTGCAATTTGCTGTCAAAATCACTTTGAGCTATCATGCTTCAGTACCCCTGGGATTAATATTATCAGTAGTACAGACTTAAACTACCATTTGTTTTAAACACCATTCATTAATCAACTTTGCTGCCTTATATTTGTCAAACTGAATGTCATAACTTGTATGAAAATTTAATGTTTGTAAAATAAATAGCTTTTAAAATTTACATATTCATTTAAATTTCCATTAAAATTTAATATATCAATAATTTTTAATTTCAAGAATATTTTCGGAGAGGCCTTATCAAATAATACAAACAGGTGTTTACTGCATTGAAAAATTCCTATAAATATGGAATATATAGCAAATTTAGTTTTGATTTCTTAAAAACAATTGGACCTCAAATTTCACCCTATAGAACACCAGCACTACACACCTTCTGATAGCTGTCACATATCTTGCTTGCAAGGAAATTTCAAACGTCTTTATGTATGAAGTTGAAATTATAGTGGCATGCAAAATAAAATGCAAATATGAAAGTTTGACAAAAACATTGACCCTTTCAGAAATCAGTGCACAATTAATAAAATCCGGTTCAGTACCCACGAATGGAGTCCCAGTCTATTTTTAGATCACTTTTTCCTGTCTGAAATTGGTGGTGATACTAGAGTCAGCTATTGGCATTCTTGGTAAGGATTTAAAGGCAATTGTTTATTCTTTGAAATGTGATCTTATGGTGTCGTTGTCTGTGTGTATTTCGGCGACAGTGCACATTGAGTAATAAGGTCATGATGATGATCCGGAAGTGAAATCTGTGTTTCATTGCCTGGGGTTTTGTTTACAATTCATCCTCTCAAAAAAATGCAGGTCAAATCTTGACAAGAACTAAACCGTAAAGGCATCTTTAAAGATATTTCAGATTAACATATGATTTGTATTGATTGTCACAGAGTGGAAGGTTAAGTACTGAGAAACAAATGTAGAGACAATATGATGAAATTAATTGTATTCTATGGCCATATATAAAGTAATGCCGTGTTATGCAAATCCACAAACGCCATTGTGTTAAGGTAAAAAGTGAAAATATTGGCCTCTCATCCTCCTCGTCCCCGCTTCATAAACAAATGCGAGTGGAATTTACTGATCAAACGCCCGTTCTTTAATTATTGAATCTACTGAACCTACAGTTGTTGAAAATAATTCTGGATACATATTCATCTTAAAATCAGTTATTCGACTGATCAGACAACATATTCGTCGACGAGGATAAAAAGTATATTTTATGCACATTCGAAACACTTTTATTCTTTAGATATTATCTTTGTTATATCTAAACATTGCACACAATTTCAATATAGAATGCAAATCATGTCCGTGGAAAAAAAATTGCTTTCAAACACAGCTTAAGTAGACTCGCTTTATTAGAAGTTGCAATGTATGGTAAGTATTCTTTAAAGTAATTGTAGGCAAACATTGGAGTTTGGATCTGCTCTTAAATCTATAAAAATTTATGAAAGTTTGTGTTTTGTCGAAAAGGTAAAGGAAGTATTGTATAATTGTCACTAATTAACGTTTGACATATGTATTCATTTCAGCTCAAACCCATCATGGTAAACATAATATTGAAAACCTAGCAGTAACGAGTTTTCATATTAATCAATTTTATTTACTATAGTCACCAAAATTTCATTCGCAAGAGTTTAATAGTTTAAAGAAAGGGTTCGTTAACTACATGTGCATTACAGTCCATATAGAGCAAAGATGTTTGGTGATTATTTTGACCCAAAAAATTGTTTACTGTTTAAGATGTTTCTTTTTGCTTCAAACTTCCAGATCATGTCAAGCCATATACTGCTGAAAGCGATTACCCTAATCACCAAACTGATACTATTTAATTATTTTCAATTAAATTTAATTATAATTATAAGAAACAGACGACTTTTTTAAAGAGCAAATAGCATTGTGATCCTTAACATATTTTTCTGCGGTTTTCAATGTACATGACAATTTCTGTACTAAAACAAGTATACAAGAATATTCTGCGAAAAAAAAAATCACGACTGCATTTTTAGGTGATATTATTGTTCCAGGACTCCAGTAATTCCATTCAGTCGAAGTTATTATAAACAAAGAATAAGTAAGTCTGAGCTCTGACTATTTCATGTGGTAAGAATAATACGTGTTTTGAAAACTGTCATTCCTACAACCTTTGACCCTCGATTTTGACATCTTGACAATCCATCGTGCCTTTATATTCAAACATATCATGCAGAACACAAAACATAACGATATATCTTTCTTATGTTTCATATATCATGTTTACTCCAAATATTCTTTAGACTCTTTTTATCCCAATTTGCATATCCTCAGTTCCGTCTTTCACTAGCGCGAACTTGGCACCAAAGGCACACAATAAACTTTGAGATAACAATCTAGATGTATTCTTATCTTGAACCATTTGAAGAAAAGTGATGTGATGTGATTGTGATTTTTAAAGTAGCTTTAACATTGTTTAAGTCATGTCGGTACGATGTCTGGAGTGTGACGGTTTATAGTGATATCTAGGACTGGAGAATCATGCCGCAGACATGTAGCATGATGTCCTACCCAGTCACATTATACTGACACCAGACCGACCAGTTTAACACTAACCTCTTAATGCTGAACGCCAAGCGAGGAAGCTGTTAGCACCATTTTTTTTTAAGTCTTTGGTATCACTCGACCGAGGGACAGACCACACAACCTCCCGCATCCGAGGCAGAAGCTCTAACAACTAGGCCACCGAAGCGGTTTAAACTCAAGGGTTTATTCCTAGATTGAACACACACAGAAAACGTGTTAATATTGACAAAGTAACATACAAAATCTTCATAAATGTATATTTCGGAAAGTGTCTGCTGATGTTAACATAGCTTAGAACACAAGTCAAACGTTATGGACTTTCTTCCGCCTCCCCTTCTCTCTCTCTCTCTCTCTCTCTCTCTCTCTCTCTCTCTCTCTCTCTCTCTCTCTCTCTCTCTCTCTCTCTCTCTCTCTCGTAAATATATAATAAGCTTTACTTCAATGTGATGAATTTGAGATGGATGGGTGTAAATATGAATAATTTCATATTAGTGGGGCACGATGAGTCAATTTCCCTAACATGCTCTAAAGCTTTCTATTATCGAGGATGCTTGCTAACGATCGCATGCAGAATATATAATATTTTCCAATTTAGAGACGTATTCGTCACCACCCAAGTGGTATATTAGTTACATTCATTGCACTAGATGACTGTAAACCCTTGTTGTGAAAGTGTAAAGTCGACCAGACAATCTAGTTTTTATGTTTTAATTTACATTATACCGACTGCATCAAATAAGAGGATATAATCATAAATTAAAGATGAAGCTGTGTTAAGTGAATGTATTCAGAGCAGTGCATGACTTGGTAAATGAGTCGTATATACCAAACCACTCATACAAATATTGTCTTTATGCAAGAGATACTATAGAGATTCTCTCTTTAAGTTACCTGTTTTGTTTTTGTTCCTCCTTAAGTAAATAATTATATAAAAATATACATGTCAGATTTTTTCGATTACTGTAAGCCCAGAATCACATTAAATTGCCTTTATTTCGATACAGCTGGTAACTGAGTACCTTGATCAAAGCTGACAAAAAGTCACATACCACAAAATAATTTACACCTGAATAATTCCAGTCGAACTGTCGTAGGTCAATTTGGGTTTTAAATCATTTGTGAAGGTTTTAAACACATTTCAAACAACATATACAATCTTAAAGTCTAAATTAGTATTGTTTATAAAAATTAATTCACGGTGAGTATTTATAGATATTTAAAAATCACAATAATGCACACTTTAATTAAGTTCATATTGTAGATATTATTCGAATTTCTATGCAGTAATTCGGAATAGAATGACACTTACTGTTTTGAACGATTTGTCCACTAAATAACTACCTACATACATGCCTGCCTGCCTGCATACATACATGCATGCATGCCTGCATGCCTGCACGCATGCATACATACATACATACATACATACATACATACATACATACATACATACATACATACATACATACATACATACATACATACATACATACATACATACATACAGACAGACAGACAGACAGACAGACAGACAGACAGACAGACATATTGATAGACAGATATACAGACATACAGACAAACAGACAGTGAGATAGACAGATGGAAGGACGAAACGACAGAGAGACAGACGGAAGGACGGACCGACCCGACAGACAGACAGACAGGCACACATACGTGCATTGATATATATATATATATATATATATATATATATATATATATATATATATATATGTTCTACATAAATGTTTAAATAGATAATTCTAACGGAAAGGTGTTTGATTATTAGACAAATAATTGTGCTAAAGCAAACTGGTTTTTTTTTCTTGATAGAGCCTGTTAAATATTCCTACTGTCCTTTATTTTTATTTCTCCAAAGATATATACCTCCTTGTCATGATTTATTCCGAATGGGGTCAGATAATTAATAAGCACACCGAGGCACAACTGCAAAGACCATACATTCTAAAATCGACTCCCGATAAACCATTCTGATTAAACGTTAGTTTTCTTTTTTCTAGAGAATTTTAATCATCAGCGATTGATATAGCATTGTATTACTTTTTCTGTAAGAAAATTAATTTTGATTTAATTTATTTGCTGTTAATATTTACATCAGGTACATCATTGTTATAAAATTAAGACGTAAAGTCCACGATAGCAAACTTATATCTTTGTAAAGGACGTATAATAAAAAGCATGATGCTTGATATTTTTACGAACAACCGTATATTCAAAGCTTTAGCACACCTCAATGGAACCTAAGCTTGCAGGACACTTCTGCTGGGTAGCTGACTGACATACTTTGTATTGGAGAAGATTTATGCTGAGCATGACACTCTAGATTGTTAAAACTAGATTTAAAATGTGTTTTTTATTTCACATTAATTTGGATTAATATCAGGCGTCAGAATGTTAAAGTGTTTTCAATCTGTAACCAAAAATCATTTTTTTCCACTTGAAAGGCAAAAAGCTGAATCATCGTAAGCTTGTCACTCCATTATCAGATATAATGGTTATTTTGTTTTCAATACTGAAACCAGCAGACTGTACCATCTCGCTCGACTTAGCTTGTTATAACCCAACTGGTACGTGATATGCATTTTCAATGAGTCAGGTCTGATGGAAATTTATTTATTCTAGAAGTTCCAAGGCTGATAAACGTTTTAAAGTGACATGTTATCGTTACAGTTCAGTAACGAAACGATAAACAGACGTTGTTTTGTGTTACTGATGTTGTTTTCATGTATGTGTATGTTGCAGAATATAGTTATCTTACTTCTGTAGAGTACACACCTTTTCTGCCATATATTGTATACAAGGTATAGCGATATGCCCAAACTTTCATATTCTTTTAGATATTTTGCACATTTAAATATCTAAACTCCGAGTGATGTTGTTCCAAATTCTCCATGCCGTAAGATTCACGCATAGTATGAAACATAACTGATATGCATTGAGAAATGTATATTGTACAATTTTATTTTTTCTCAATTTCCAGGGTTGTGCATTAAAATATATCATAGTTTTTAAGTTGTTCTAATTTTATATTGTTTTGTTTAAAGCAGTCATCATGAAACAGTGCACAAAGACATATGATGAAATATGTTGATTTTTATTCATGTGGATGATTCAGAATAATCAAACACTTTTCACGATATCATTATAAATTTAAGTTGCCAAGATAAGTAAAGTTACAATGCCATCTAAGATAATTTCTTGTCAGCTCAAATCACATCATTTGTTTGTTTTTATGGCAAATATGTTTACAATATATCCAATATTTATTCCCAAACATTTCTGTGCTAAGATTGTTCCTGTTAATTGTATGATTGTTAACTTAAGTTGTAAGTTTTTGTAACGAAAGAGCATTGAATAAATAGCCACCCAAGAATTGTATAAAAGTATATAACTACTATTTCAAACATGCATCTCTGTTGAAAGATTATTATTATTATAAGAGCAATATGAATGGAGGAGGCCCTATTGATTGATTTTGTGCAGCTTCAATAAGTATTCTAAGGTGATTGAGTAAGACTGGATTAATTTTGATTATTAAACTCTAGTCTATAAATTTAATACAAAGGTCATGCGTCACCTACTTATAATTAGTCGTCTGGATTATAAAAGGTAAGATTAAATATAATGGTATCTTGTAAAAGCCTTTTTGCGGATACATTTGTCTCAAAGAGAGAGAGAGAGAGAGAGAGAGAGAGAGAGAGAGAGAGAGAGAGAGAGAGAGAGAGAGAGAGAGAGATTTTCAACAAATTTTGCATTTCGGGCATAGACATGTGCTTAAAAGCTTATATATTTGTTCCAAAATAAATATGACGCTTACAAAATTAAACATATATATATTTTTAAAAAAATTAAAAATAATGGTACTTTCTGTAACTTTGGTTATTTTTGTGATGGAATGAAAAATTGAAAAATTGAAGGAAAAAAGCGTGATGAAATAATTTTGTCATTACGCAGTCTAATTATTTCCAATGATTTTGAAATGATTCCAGGAACAATTATGAAACATTCCTTGACCGATTACAAGCACATTCTTTTCTAAACAGCTTTTCATTCTTTAATACAGAATGTAACAATAATCCTCTCACTTAGGATAAATACGTATCCAGAATGCCTGTAGTTTCCATAAATATTTTTAAAAGAAGACCAAACCTTCGTTTTTCTGCTTACGAAAGGTGGGTCCGGAGAGAGCTAGTAAGGGCAGTAAGTGCACGGCTGATTCTCCGGTATGTAGAGCACCCAAGGTTTGTAACAGAAGTGGAGGTGCTGATACGTCTGACTTTATTATAGGCACGTTTTCTGTTTGCTTCTTCCATTGGTGCGATTGTGCTGCTGTGTTATTTTTGATATGCATATTTCTCAAGGACACTCTTAGTGACCTCTTGATATGTTGTATGCTTACACTGCCGTGTTCGCCATAGAGCTGTTGTTTTGGCATCCATACCTCGGGCATGCGGGTTATATGTCCTTCCTATTCAACATTAGCCACGAGTAGCAACGTGAACTTATATTGTACGCATAGCCTAGTGCCAACGAATACCAATAAATCTTTAAGCATTGTATATTATAAACACATATTGCTGGAACTACCTAATGCATTTCAGAGGCATTTTGCAACACAACATAACGTTAGTTTGGCATATTTTAAACTGTCATAAAAATACAGAAAGTTACACATTTATGTAGCTCAGATAATACTCATCCATCTATTAGAATTTTTACCAGCTTTACCTCCCTCCCCCCAAAAAATAACCAGTAGGAAGATTATAGCAGAACGCAGCATCCGTACGTGCATACGAACAGTACCCTACCTTATATCAAGGACAGTAAATGCTTTTTGTAGTTGACAAACATCTATGAGATTAAATTCTTACATATTTCAAACCATACGTAACTCTGATAGCGAGAACTTTGCAATATCGACGTAGCGATGAGCACATTCTTAAATCAATCACCTGTACAATCGAAGTGAACATGTTTGTAGTGAACAATTGTGAAAACTAATAAATATTCCTTACACCATTCAAGATACCCGCGACTATAACCGTTTAATAGAATGTGGAAAAACAACATAGAATATTTCTTTGAAATATCAAAATATTCCTTAAGAAAAGCACATATTTCTATATGATAATAATGTCTTCAGCACAAATGAAGTTTCATTACTCTTGTTAAACTCTTTCATACACACACATACACACACATATATACATTTTGCTGATACATTTATCTCTAAGACAGAGAGAGAGAGAGAGAGAGAGAGAGAGAGAGATATTTTCAACCAGTTCTGTATTTTGGGCATAGACATGTGCTAAAAGCTTATATATTTGTTCCTAAGTAAAGATAACGCTTACAGAATTAAACAATATATATATATATATATATATATATATATATATATATATATATATATATATATATATATATATATATATATATATATATATATATATTCAATAACAAAAATGGTATATTCTGTAAATTTTGGTTATTTTATGTTGGAATTTAAAATGTAGAAAACCTGAAGAAAAAAAAAAACGTTATGAAATAAGTCGTGTTAATTTTTTGTCATTCTACAGTCTAATTATTTCCAATGATTTTGAAATGATTCCAGGAACAATTATGAAACATTCCTTGACCGATTACAAGCACATTCTTTTCTAAACAATTTTACGTTCTTTAATACAGAATGTAACAATCATCCTGTCATTTAGTATGAATGCGTATCCAGAATGTCTGTAACTTCGATAAATGTTTTACAAGAAGACCAAACCGTCGTTTTTCTGCTGACGAGAGGTGGGTCTGGAGAGAGCTAGTAAGGTCAGTAAGTGCACGGCTGATTCTCCGGTATGTAGACCACCCAAGGGTTGCTACAGAGTTGGAGGTGCTGATACCTCGGACTTTATTATAGGCACGTTTTTCTGCTTGGTTCTTGTATTGGTGCGATTGTGCTGCTGAGGTAGTTTTGATATGCATATTTCTTAAGGAAACCGTTAGTGAGCTCTTGATATGCTGCATGCTTACACTTCCGTGTTCACCATAGAGCATTTGTTTTGGCATCCATACCTCGGGCATTTGGGTTATATGTAATTCTTATCCAAAGTGAATATATATTGAATTCATAGCCCAGTGTCAATTAATACCAATATATATTTAAGGCATTATATATTATAAACACGTATTATTGGAACTCCCATATGCATTTCAGAGCTATTTTACTGCACAATATAGCGCTATTTTGGCATGTTTTAAAAATTGTCATCACAATACAGAACGTGAACATATATTGTACGCATAGCCTAGTGCCAACGAATACCAATAAATCTTTAAGCATTGTATATTATAAACACATATTGCTGGAACTACCTAATACATTTCAGAGGCATTTTGCAGCACAACATAACGTTTGTTTGGCATATTTTAAACAGTGTCATCAATATACAGAAAGTTACACATTTATGTAACTCAGATAAAACTCATCCTTCTATTAGTATTTTTACGAGCTTTACCTCCCTCCCAGAAAAAAAAACAATAACCAGTAGGAAGATTATAGCAGAACTCAGCATCCGCACGTAAATACGAATAGTACCCTACCTTATATCAAGGGCAGTAAATGCTATTTTTAGCGAGAACTTTCTTAAATCAATCACATGTACAATCGATGTGAACATGTTTGCAGTGAACAATTGTGACAACGATAAATATTCTTTACAACAATGACGATACCCTCGACTACAAACATTTAAAATAAAGTGGAAAACAACAGAGATAATTTCTTTAAATTATCAAACAATTCTTTACGAAGGGTATATATATATATATATATATATATATATATATATATATATATATATATATATATATATATATATATATATATATATATATATACATATATATATATATATATATATATATATATATATATATATATATATATATATATATATATATATATATATATATATAATGTCTTCAGCACAAATGTAGTTTCATTACTTTTCTTAATCTCTCCCTTTCATACATGCATACATGCATACATACATACATACATGCATGCATGCATGCATGCATGCATACATACATACATACATACATACATACATACATACATACATACATACATACATACATACATACATACATACATACATACATACATACATACATACATACATACATACATACATACATACATACATACATACATACATACATACATACATACATACATACACTGTAATAAATTGTTATTATAATAGTAGTGTTGTTATTATATTTCTACTTCCCGTACACACTTGGAAATGTAGTCACCATAGCTGTGCTCACAAAAAGCCCACATTGCATGCTATTTTATTTTACAGATAACCTAATGATGAGTTTGCATACGTTTGATGATAACAACTTTATCATATTAAATAGGCATAGACAATAAGATGACTGTTTGAAAACGTGACTATGTGGAATGAATGTGTGAACAAATACGGTCAGATACATTTATAAGCTCGGGCATAACCGGTTTTTGATCATAATACACTTAGCCGAAGTATACTGTTCTCCTTCTGTTACGTTTTAAGATGGAATTTGGTTTGAAGCAATGGAGGTGTAGGATTGTATGTTTCATCCAACCAAATAAATATCTGAAATTTACATCAGTCACAAAAATAAACGACAGTGGTTTATCTCTGGCAATGAAATGTGTATTATTTTTCTCGTTATGTGTACATTGCAGAAATGCGAGACTGACACAAGTTCTGGACCAAGGGAGAAAACCCAAAGACCAGTCAAGAGGGTACAACACATTCACAAGTGTAACAAAGATCATTTAGTCCACTAAATAATATAGACCACGTTTTCTTACAGAGGTATGGATGGCAAACTCGCCAAACACACTAATTATGTGAGTGGGTAACTAAGAAACCAGTCTGACAAGTCCAATTCGGACTAATGTTTCTGTACTAACACAGGAGAAATCCCAAGCCTCAACAAATAGTAAGATAGAGACGGAAAGGGAAGACATGAATGATGATTCATTTTTACATTCTGGAGAAACAATTTATGTAAGCTTGAGTAATGTAATGCCCGAGATAAGAAATGAAGTAAGGAGACTTAGTGAACGATTTATAAATAATGAATGATTCCTAGATGAGTTGAAACATAAAAATGAATTTCTTAATCAGAATATGATCGTATGCAACAAGATTGATTACCCTAAAAAAGTTATTAAATTGGAAACATGATTGCAGGCTAGTGTACAAATGCTCGACCAACATGTGGCGTATTCCCGCTGAGGGAATCTGGTGCTTTTTATGGTGTTCCTGAAATCCACGAAGAGAGTGAGAGGATACAGAAAAAAAAATCGATTAAAGTGTGTACGAGAGATATAGTTTTGTTTAGAGTCAGAGAGGATAGACATTGAAACAAGCCATAGTCTGAGAGCAAAAGAAATCCAAAAGCCCGTGATTGTCAAATTTTCAAATTATAAAGACACAGACAACGTGCTGAGATGTAGAGAAACAATGAAAGATCCCCGTTATGCAGACATTAAGGCAACGCCTGAGACTGCATACGGAGCTTCAACCAGCAGTGCAATTAACGTACGTGTGGCTGAAGATTTTCCATTCAGAGTGAGCAAAGCCTGCACAAATCTCCACCCTACATTGAATAAAGCCATTGAACAAGCGGAAAACGCTTTCTGCGAATATTAAAGCTAATACTAGATGGTTACGCTTGTGTGTTTTATGAGGTGTTAATCTTGTAAACGAAAAATAAGACTCAGACCGAGAACTACAACATGTGTAAGAAGAACGGTTCTAATCTGCCTACATGTTTGCTATGGAATATATATATTTTAAGTGAAAAATTGTATATTTCTCTAATGGCATTGTCCAGAAAGGAGAACTCCGATTTTATTAAGTCTGTTGAAATATTTGAAATACTAGATGTTATTGAAACAAGGGGATAAATTATCTTTTAGTTTAATATTAACAATTATAGATAATTTGATAGCGTACGAATTCGATCACAATCAAGTGAAACAAATTCAATGGGATGTCGTTTTTTATTCGTGAATACCTCTTCAAGAAATTTGATATTTCGAAAACAACGTGCCTAAGAAAATATTATTTGTTGATGTTTTTTCGCCAAAGGCTAGCTTACATAAGTGGAAATAAAATTTTGGTTGTGTGTATTCTCACCTGAATATACCTTTATTCATTCAGAGAAAAATGTATTAGAAAAAGTTGAAGTGCTCACATGAATTGAAACATTCTGACTCTCATAGAATAATTGCAGGTTATTTTAATGTATATTGGAACAGAGCTAGAATATATCACATATAATATTAACAATCACCAACTTCAAGACCTTATTTATACAGAATATAGTAATGAATAATCTTTTTCTATAAGTAAATATGTATGTATGTATGTATGTATGTATGTATGTATGTATGTATGTATGTATGTATGTATGTATGTATGTATGTATGTATGTATGTATGTATGTATGTATGTATGTATGTATGTATGTATGTATGTATGTATGTATGTCTGTCTGTCTGTCTGTCTGTCTGTCTGTCTGTCTGTCTGTCTGTCTGTCTGTCTGTCTGTATGTATGTATGTATGTATGTATGTATGTATGTATGTATGTATGTATGTATGTATGTATGTATGTATGTATGTATGTCTGTCTGTCTGTCTGTCTGTCTGTATGTATGTATGTATGTATGTATGTATGTATGTATGTATGTATGTATGTATGTATGTATGTCTGTATGTATGTATGTCTGTCTGTCTGTATGTATGTATGTATGTATGTATGTATGTATGTATGTATGTATGTATGTATGTATGTATGTATGTATGTATGTATGTATGTATGTATGTATGTATGTATGTATGTATGTATGTATGTATGTATGTATGTGTGTCTGTCTGTCTGTCTGTATGTATGTATGTATGTATGTATGTATGTATGTATGTATGTATGTATGTATGTATGTATGTATGTATGTATGTATGTATGTATGTATGTATGTATGTATGTATTATTGACCGAACCCGAAACTCTCTCCCACACAGAGAGAGATGATATTGCAAGTAGCGGTCATGACTAAGTCATATCTTCTGAGTCTGATCAACATTAATAATGCTGGGTCAAAGGTTTTACCAAATTAGCCAAATTCGAAGTTTAGATTCATTTAAACTATCTTCTTGCAAGTTTCAAAATCATATATGTCGTGTTCTTTTTTATACAAATTCTTCAATGAATAGTTTTATTAATTCAGAATGTTTTCTCAGTTTTCATTTCGTCCTTCATCCATATCGGCCGCAATTCATCAAATTTCTTTATGTAGATGTTCTGTTATTGGTAGTAATGAAATTGTTTTAGAAATGCACATTTGCCTAATCTCACTTTCGAATGGTGCAGAAGAAAGGATTGTCTCACACAAATGTGCTAGAAAGTACAAAGCATATATCTCTATGTTACTCAAGTCAAGCAAAATTGTTATGTTTACGAAAGACGTTTTATAATGCTTAATAGGTATGTTATTACAAATCTTTCACGTTAATAACGAGACAAGAGTTAACAACAACGCTTATGTACATCAAGCAAAATAAACAGAATCATACTATATAAAAGAGTGATTCGTTTTATGTTACATATAAATACGTATTTTTCAGTTGCATTGATATTAGTTTCAACACATCATAATATTCTAATTCTTGTTTTAGGACAAGAAAAGGATTCACATTTTCAAAATACGTAGACTGTTTACAAGTTATCGGTACATTCAAATATATAAGCCACATTTGAAAATTCAGTACTAGGAAACCAATGTGGTATACGTGAGACATCTTCTTTTCGCTAAGGGATCTAAACGCTACGATCTGAAACTTCGGAAGTGGCTTTACAAATTGATCTTTTAGCTGACTTGCTGCGATCAGCTCATGTTGATATACAATGCACACTTCACGTTACAATATATTTTTTAAAAATATCTCGTGCCGCAGAAACTAGAACTATGTATCTATCACATGGACACAATGCTGATATGGATCGGCGATAGAAATATCCGAGACACAACCCTGTAATAGTAGTATAGATAGTTGATAATCCTTTCTCAGAGACGCCCACCTCCCGACCACCAAAACGTTGTACGGTAACATTTTTGCCAGCAACTTTTGTTAGCTCAAAATGATTACATATTTTCTGACAAAAATACTTTTTGGGGCCGAGGTGTCTCTGAACTAGGATGCATCAATCCTCTCTACTACTATGTACTTATTAGTCAGAATGTCATATTAAACAAATAAAATATTATATATAATGTCCTTCTATTATTCAATCAGACATGTCGGATTCGATCTAACAAATATATTTTGTAAAAGATTTAATTCGATCAAAGCAGCGTCAGCATATACTGGTATAAAACCTAAAATAATATGCAACTGTATTAAAATAGTGGGTTATCGTATATCGCCGAAATATGGATCAGTATGGTTAATCGCGACTGAAAGTGATATGAGAACAGCGGGATGGGCAGATGAAATGATGATATTTATTGACAATATGGTCGATATATTATTTGATACACAACATTAAACATCTACTTTTTATTATAATCTTTTTCGTATTTGCTGATCCTAATTTGCAGAATATCTGTTAACATGTTATCAATAATGCAAAACTGGCGTATTAAATCATCCATATCATATTTTATACCACGCAAGTAAAATCGAATTTTTTGACGCACCAAAGAATTTTATGATAGTATCTGTAATATTTCATTAGAGCGTCAACATCTTGTTTTGGAATATTATCTGAAATATGATTGAAATCGACTGTATTTTTTTCATTATACAATATTATATAATATTTGTTTACATATTTTATACCATTATCTAAACAACTAGTTCGGGAGTTTCAGCTACAAATTCAATACACCACCAATAAGTAGCTGCGGAAAACTTTTTATTATCCGCTATCAGCATAAACGTTTCCTCAATATCTTTGTTTAACACAATATACACAGTTCCAGAAAAATCATCGGTTGAATGACGCCGTGAAAATGTTGTAAATATACTAAACTTTACACTACTAAACACAGAAAATGTATATACACCAGTGACCTCTGCGATATGTTTAAGAGTGTTATTTTGCTGCGACGATGTTGCTTTTTCTGATGAGACTGTGTGCACAATATTGTTAACTCGTCCGTGAGGAATTTTAACGATTAATTTTTTGAACAATGTCAGGATTGCCACTAATGATATCGTTAAGTCTTGTGTTAATGTAAGGTAGATTAATAATAACAGTTGGTGGAGTTCCAATAAATGAATTAATAGTTCTGTTTAAATTTCTACGCAAATTTAGAAACGTTTGTATGTGAATACTATATTCAGTTCCATATGAGGCAATTCCATCATTGATTGTCGATAACGAAGTCGTTATTGGAATTTCCTTATCGTCGACATATGTTTTAGTTGCAGCGTCGAAATCCGTTTTTAGTGCTCTGAGATTAATAATACCACTATTGATCATATTGGGAAACGCAAGCATTATACAGCCGCGCACAGACACGTACTTGGATCCTTGAATATCGACGTATTTTTTCGTTGTTGCGCATGTTGCATCTGTATATGTGGTTGGGTTTCCAATATATGTAATTTTTTTCTGACATTATTATGACGCCAGTAAATACATCGCAAGCTTTCGTAACATAATCGTTAACGGACTTGCCCGAATCTTGTATTTTACGTTGGTCAGCAAAAGTAACTTTATTATTAATAGCCTCGGTGGGATTTCGTAAAAGTACATCTGATAGTTGTATTTTACTCGTTGCTAATCGTCCATCTTTATCTTGAAAAGAAACACTTCGTTTTGATCACCACTATTGATATTTAACAAATTTGTGATTTCATTTTTGAGTTGATCAAGAGTTGCATAGTTAGATAAGTCACCTTGCTGAGCAGACGTTGAATCTCCTACTGATGTTCCAAATTGTGAATAAAAACTCATTATTTATTTACTACTTGACAAATTTATATACCATAACAGCAACGGCAAAATCGTCGAACTTTGATACAGAAAGTTTGGTGAAACATCAATAAAACAATGAACTTCTAGATTGTCATTATCTTATTGTTGGTAGAACTGGATCTGGTAAAACAACTTTGCTAATGAATTTACTTTTAAGAGAATTTTTGATCGAGTTTATATTTGTACGATTAATCCGCAACTTTATAAATACGAGCTACTTAACAATTATAATGATAAGCTTCGTGATGATCTTGAATCTGGCGAAGATTTTTTTATTATCAAACAACCAGAACTTCTTCCATTTAATAAACTCGATTCGTTCGAACACAAAATAGTTTATTTTGATGATATTCCGCTACACATCTTGCAAATGAATAAAATCTGATCGTATTTTTCACTATCGCGAAATAAAAAATGTAATTCTATTTATCTCGCTCAAGGATATTATAATGTCGACAGATTTATTAGGCGAAATACTGGTTTTCTATATTATTTCCAGGACTTGACAATATTGATGTTAGAAATATTGAAAGCGAACAATGCGGCAACGTTACAAAAGATAAATTTGTTAAACTATATCGTCATGCAACGGTAAATATATATGATTTCTTTTTATTTGATAAGTTAACAAATGATAGGAATAAAATATTTCAATGTTGTTTTGAAAAATATCTAAAATAATATTTTCTAGAAAATAATATATAATTAATGGAAAAACAAGCAAAGTACAGAAAACATATTGAAGATCTAAAAAAATAACTTGCACAGTCTAAGGCTTATTATAAGCAATTAGTACAGCAAGAACGACGTGGCCAAGTTGTTGCAGCAGATACAGCAGCTAGAGTTCTCAAACCGGTTACTGAGGCTTTACTTGGAAAACAACCCGAAACTAAACAACTATCAGAAGAATAAGCTAACAAACCGCAAGAGAAAGGTTTATTCGGATTAGTTAAAGAACAACAAGAGGCAGCTGTGGAAAGAATTATTGAAATATATGATGCAGAAAAAAGAAGATTAGCTGAGGCACTTGCAGCAAATATAGCTGATCCTGCTGCGAAGAAAGCTGAACTAGATCGGCTTATAAATAATCCGTTAGAACTTCAACAAAGATTAGCCGAAGCAGCGGTAGATGAACCGATCTAGAGAAGGTTAGAACATGAAGAACTTAGAATAAAGAAAAATAGAAAGGAAGAAGAACGTAGAAAAGAGCGAGAGGAAGAAAGAACTGAAAGATAAGCATTAAAAAAACATTCAGGACAAAGAATGATTCGAAACTAAAACAGAAAACATAAATAACCAAATAGGAGATAATGAGTATAAAATTTTTATGCCAAATATGGTTTTAAGGTGTAAGAGTACGAGATGTTCAAAAAGATAATTACAAAGATAAATTTGAAGAGCTAGAAAAAATTAAAAGAAGAAAGTAAGATACATATTGACAATTAAAATTGGAAAATGAAAATTACATAAGCAACATTAACGAATATCAACATTTGAATATTGCTGATCTTTATATCAAAGTTATTAGTAGAATAAAAGACAACCGATATGTACATGTCAACAATGGCTTACGTAGTGAAGAAAAATGTCTAGATACAAGAAGAATGAAAGCTGATAAAGTTGTCCAAAAGGATATAAAACCTATTGAAAGATAAATAAAACTAAGTCAATTGGTTCTTAATAATAACGGTTAGCAGAAAACAAACAGGAACGGGAGTCAGAATATTCGCATCAATTACTGAAATGATCGGCAGATTAATGCTGTTGATATCATCAAAAGAAGAAGGAAATCTTGGTGCTGAAATCGACAATGAAAATCATCGACATACTTGATAATTTAAGGTCGAGATATTTATTAGCATCTGACCAATACGATACTTTGGACCGCGACTTAATTTATAAAAATATAATAATAAATATCAGCAACATTATTACTCGACTTCAGCCAATTTGATAAAGATAGCGCGAACGTTTCAGTAAAGTATTTTCCGCCAAAAGAACTAGATGGTTGGAATTTTATGGCAAACGTTAAGCCTGGAGTCAATGATGAGTTTGAATTTAGTTGTGTTAATGTTGGTGTGGTAATTATGAAACTTACAATTCCACAAGGAGCCTACAATATACTGATCTGAATAAAACGATAAAAGAACTTGTCATAAAACAATATAAATTATATTTCCAAAAGGAGATGAAAAAATATCATAGATAGATTTTAGTTAGTACCAAATAATAATACTTTACAAGCAAGAATATAATTAAAACCTGGAACAGAATTCGATTTTACATCGCCAAAATGTATCGTACCACTGATATGACATTTTTTTATAAAAATATACTGTTGAGCGCAATGAAACTGCCACAACATATGATGCCGAATTTTTAATAAATATAACTGACGTAAACACAACATTGGTAAATTGCTCTATTGCATCCTGTTCTTATTCAGCCAAGAGGCAACAAAGGTCAGACAATATAGCTTTTCGCCAGACGTTTCACCAGGGTCTCTCATGCAGATTAATGTGAAATGTGTTATATATTATCCGCTGAACGTTGAAAATCAAAAAGAATGAAGTAAAGATGCAAATGACAGATCAATCTGGAAGATAGTTGGATTTTAAAAACGAAGTTGTTGCTTGTTACGAGCGCCAACGCGAACAACAGTAAATATATACTTTTGAAAGATTTGACAACAAAATTATACAACCTCAGATATATAATGAAACAGAAGAAAGTTTACAGAAGAAAAATAGTAGGGGTATTTTTCGGAAATATATTTACTAAAATTGTTGAATATGTTCCAGGACTAGCTCGTAAAGTTGCACCAATCGCACTTGACTTGGGTAAAGCTTTGCAATTGGAGTTGTATCTGCTGCTGGAACTGAAGTGGGATAAAAAAAATATCTGATAAAATGAAAGGCAAAGCTAAAGCAGCACCGCCAATCAAACAAGTTATTTCAGAAATCGCACCAACAAAAGAAACCCAACTCGTAATGATAACAACAACAAAAAAACTTTTATCACCGAAGGGCGAGAAGATTATACAAATTTTAAAATCTAAAGTTACAGTTAACCTAATAAAATAAAAAATGTCTGTAAAAATTATCTCGATTTAGCAGAAATTTCTGACACAGAAAATACAGTAACGGAATTTGAGTATGTTGATTATCTCGATGAAAATTCTAATGAACCTAATAAGGCTGGCGTTGGAACATTTAATACACGAGACGAGGACGTATTTCTACTGCCTCACAAGGCAATGTTAGAAGTTCGTGGTCGGATTATGATAACAGCTGATCGACCTGTCGCAATTGCAGGTGGAGCAGAAGTAGCTCTTATAAATAATCGTGGGTGTTTATTTAGAAGTGTTCTATATGAGCTGGCCAATAAAACTGTCGAAGATATTTCAAATCACTTACAAGTTGCAAGTACAGCCTTAAATATTATTAGGTTTTCCTGATGATTACTCCAAATCAACTGCAACTAATATCATGTGGTTTAAAGATACTGGACGTGGTATAGCAGAATCAACTGAACTTTTATCGAAAGGTGCTAATGCTGCTGCAGATGTTATAATTGTAAGAAGTTTTCTTATCGTTAATGCGGAAGCGCTAGCTATAGCCCCACCAGCTGAAAGCGCTATTGCAGATGCTACAAGAGTTTCTCTTGCCGCTGCTTGTAATAATCTTGGTATAACTGCACCAAGAGTAGCTGCAGACGGCGCTGCAATGTTAGACTTAGTTAATAATTCAATTAACGTAAGAAATGCACGTTATAATGAAGGTTTTTCTAAGAGAAAAGCACTTTCAGCAGTATCACGTCAAATTACAATGATGATGTCAATAACTACAAAATTTGGCTTTTGCAGGGACTATGATAAAGTATTTTGTGGAGTTAAACATACGCTTATTTTAGATCGAGCAGTACAAAATGATTGACTATCTACATTTGGTGGGGCTGATGTACAATTTATCATAAACAAACTTGAGCTGTGGATGCTACGAATAACTCCGTCGGTCAATAAAGCATTAGAATTAGATAGTATGCTGATAAAACGAACAAATAAAATTCATTTTCAACAACATAAAATATATCAAACAGCAGTTCCGAATACCACTGACTACACATGTTGAGTCACAACAACATCGAGTGAGAAGCTGTCGCGTCAGTTATTCATTGTTTTACAAAGAAAAGATCGACGTGGAAGCCAACAACAAATAATGCAATATTTGTTAACGCTGATGTCAGACGAATCCACGCTAGAATAAATTCAAAGCAATATCCAGAACGAGCGATCGAATGCCAATTTGCACATAACGACAATAAAGACATTACTTGACCTTACACGAACCTGCTCGACTCAATGCAGAAATATCAAGTTACTAGAAACGGGACTCATATATCAGTAGAAGAATTTTGTACACTTTATCGGATATTTTACTTTGGCGTTAGTAGACATAGCGAGAGAGATGTTGACAGCAGAGTTGATATTGAAATCACTGGGACGCTCGGTTCTGCTTCAGAAGCAGCAGCATTAATTGTATATGCACCAGTCACAGTAAACTGACACCAGGCCCACCAGTCCTAACACTACCCCTTTAATACTGAACCCCAAGCGAGGAAGCTGTTAGCACCATTTTTTAAGTCTTTGGTATGACCCGACCTGGGATCGAAACCACAACCTCCCTCATCCGAGGCAGACTCTCTAACCACAAGGCCATCAGAGCGGTTTATCCTCAAGGGTTTATTCCTAGATTGAACACACAGAAAACGTGTTAGTATTGACAAAGTAACATTCAAAATCGACATAAATGAATATTTCGGAAAGTGTCTGCTGCTGTGAACATAGCTTAAAACACAAATCACACGTTATGGACGATGGACTTTCTTCTTCCGCCCTCCCTCCCTCCCTCTCTCCCTCTCTCTCTCTCTCTCTCTCTCTCTCTCTCTCTCTCTCTCTCTCTCTCTCTCTCTCTCTCTCTCTCTCTCTCTCTCTCTCTCTCTCTCTCTCTCTCAAAATCTCTCATAATCTCTTTTTCAAATTCTTTCTCTCGTAAATATATAATATGTTTAATTTTAATGTGATGAATCTGAGACAGGTGTAAATATGACTAATTTCATATCAGTGGGGGCACGTTGAGTCATTTTCCCTCACATACTCTAACGCTTTCTATTCTGGAATATGCTAGCTAACGTTAGCATGCAGAATATATAATAATTTCCAATTTAGAGGCGAATTCGTCACCACCCAAGTGGTACTTTAGTTAAATTCATTGCACTACATGACTGTAAACCCTTGTTGTGAAAGTGTAAAGTCGATCAGACAATCTAGTTTTTATGTTTTAATTTACATTATACCGACTGCATCAAATAAGAGGATATAATCATAAATTAAAGATGAAGCTGTGTTAAGTGAATGTATTCAGAGCAGTGCATGACTTGGTAAATGGGTCGTATATACCAAACCACTCATACAAATATTGTCTTTATGCAAGAGATACTATAAAGATTCTCTCTTAAAGTTGCCTGTTATATTTATGTTCCTCCTTAAGTATACAATTATATCAAAAAAAAAAAAATATATATATATATATATATATATATATATATATATATATATATATATATATATATATATATATATATATATATATCGGATTTTATCGATTACTGTAATCCTAGACTATGTCTAGACTCACATTAAAATGCCTTTATTTCGTTACAGCTAATAATTGAGTACCTTGATCAAAACTCTATATTGTAAGATAAAAGGTCGCATCACACAAGATAATTTACACCTGGATAATTTCAGTCTAAATTTTGTAGGTCAATTTGGGCTTTGAATTAATTTTGAAGATTTTTAACGCATATTAAACAACATCTCAATATTAAAGTCTAAATTATTATTGTTTATAAAAGTTAATTCACGCTGATTATTTATAGACATTTAATAATCACAATAATACACACTTTAATTATGTTCATATTTTAAATATTATTCAAATTTATATGCATTAATTAGGCATTTGCAATTTTGAACGATTTGTCCACTAAATGTCTGTGACCAACCTCCAAAGGAATAATTCAATATGTCGGTTGAACAGTTTGAAACAATATATAAATCTAAAAAAGACATACATACATACATAATACATACATATATATATATATATATATATATATATATATATATATATATATATATATATATATATATATATATATATATATATACATACATATATACATACATACATACCCACACATATATATATATATATATATATATATATATATATATATATATATATATATATATATATATATATATATATATATATATATATATATATAATTATCAGGGATGTATCAATCATCGCAAACGTTGTAACCGGAACTTTGGTTTTTATTTTTTGAGGAATTTTTCCCATTATTTGTGAAAATATTTCCTACAATATCAAACTTCGGTGAACTCATGAATCATATCAATAGTCAAAGTTTTGTCTGCTGGTGATTCGAGCTTTTGCTGAATCCATTTTGCTTTATTTTTGATCGAACATGAGAAGTACCTCACGTTTTCTTGTGTAACTTTTACCTCAATAATGGACTGGCTGATCTGTGGTGCTATCACGAAGTAATACTACCTAACAGTTAATATGTGCAGCGATTTGCACTGTCTGATCAACGTCCAACTTAATTGTATCTTTGAAAGCAGGGTTTCCTCTGAAACATTCAATTTTTCAGATCAGCGATGATGATATACGGAATTTTCATCTTTCCTTGTACTGTAGTATATTGTTCAATGTTTTACCAGCATCAGGCATAATTATGTGTTGTGGCTTTTCACTGATGCCATCACAGTAAATGTTATGACAGTTGTAGAGTTCTTGAGTCGTAAACATATGCATTCCTCTTCAGCATAGAAATATTTTATATTCGCGTTTGCTGTGTTGATTAAGAAAAGAATAATATTCTTTATCCATGCATAATCAAAACCCAATTTTGTTTCTTGCATTTCTCTCAGCAACAACGAATCAATGAAAATTCTTTTGTGGTGACCATGGGGAGATTAGACACATGATAAAATGCTTTGTCAGACGTAAAAACATGAACAGTGATACTGGGCAGAATAACCAGAATTGTGACTTAAAAAAATGTCTGCCTGAACCTCAGATCAACCACTGTGTTCTAAAACTGTTATTACTACAGTTTATGTGGTTATTTTCCTGGTGTGTGTATTGGGGGATATTGATCACGCGAGTTTTCAGTAGCGATAACGGAGGTGAGATTACGTTTTTGTCTATCCTAAAGAAGAGGACGTGTTTGTTCATATTCGTCTATTATCACCATGATATCAGCTTTTCTTGAGTACCTGGGTATTTCGACATTATGTGCACTTGCAAATTGTCTTGTTTCTCGTTTATATTTTGCTTGTAACTGTTCTGACTTTCGCAGTGCTAGCCAGTGGGGCTGGTTGTAGTATTGATGTCTTCGGTAAAAAAATAAGTTGTAATAGGAATATTATCTCCGCTTTATTTCATACAACTTGGTATGCACATTTAGTTTTGTTAATCTAGATGTTTTAGCTGTGGCACTGAAGACAGGCTTATATTAATTGGAGGAGTAAGCCTCGCTCTTTTCTAATTGAGAAAAGATGTCCATGGCTTGCTTTATATTATATATTTTATCAGGATAATTAACTGTGATCATTTAAACCATGGTGATTATTTCTTTCATTTCTTTGGTTGTGGCATTTTTTTGTGCTTGGACAGCTAAAGATATTCTGGCTTTGATTTGTTTCTTCCCGTTTTATTACACTCAAAATCAGATCGACGATGCTGACAAAGCTGGTTACGTATTTGGGCCGTGCACCTACATAATCACCTAATATTTGTGTGTCTGTTCTACAAGATTCATAATTGCATGATCTGCCAATTGGCTAATATTTTCCAGGAGAGGCTCCGTCGCATTTGTTGTTTCTCAATGTCAGGCAGCTTTGTATGTACATATACAGGAGGGTTTGTCTAATTGACAAAGACAATGCTACATTTTCTATTCTGTGTTGTTAGCTGCGCCCCAATCTTACTCTCCATTGTTAACATGGAGGTGTAAATAAGCCTTTGCCACAAATTTACCTACGCCTATTTCAGAGTGACCATATCGAAATCCTTTTGCAGTGTTGAGTAATGCATCCTTACCTAATGTCATACTTCTCTTGAACATTTTTGCGCTTGAAGAGAGAGTCAAAATATTTTATTGAATATTCCCGCCGACCCTTGTTTATTCACAGCACATTGCCATGTTAACTAAATTGAGTTAGGATTCCTTTCTTATACTTATGGTCCCAAATTCTTGTTTACTTAGATTGCTTCTTATCATCTTCGTCACTGACCTCATCGAAAAATTATTCGGGTTAGACATATATCAACTGGCTATGTTTTGTCTTTTGAGGGTGTACTGTTTCTTTGACGATCTTATTCGGATTGATTTTAATTGTGTTTGACTAAAATGTCCTCCAGATGTTATATCGTTCTTACAAAGTCAATCCCAGATTCGCCAATTTAACAATGCATTCTGAGTTTGTTTATAGGAATGCGTACAACAACTATTGTTATTCTTTAATGAACCTATATTATGTATTATTCCAATAAACCACATACGTCCATACATTATTTCAGGATACTGTATGCATTATTGACCTGGCTTCATGACATTTGTATAAGAATCTACAAGCATTTTATTAACATTATGCTCACAATTCAACTGATATATGTTTTTGCCAGTACAAACGTTTTGCTATATAACTGTAAAGAAACAAGACAACTATTTGTAAAGAGGATAATTGATTAAAAGCACAGTACATTAATTTATTGAGGTCTCAACGTTATAAGTAAGTACTCATCATACATATAGATAGATAAATTTGTTATCTCGCAGTGTGTATTTTGGTCGATACCATACCTTTAACTACAAAAGTACATCCCTCTGCATAAGTTTTATTTTAACGATCACAACAGAGTAGAATCAAAAGCTGCGTTTTGCAATGTATGGAAATAGATAAATATTTCACGCAAATATCATTGTCATAAGAATTCAATTTTAATTCAAGGATAATGATTTCTTATCGACCATTTCTTAATGACGACTCCAGGTGTTCTAGTATACTAGATCGCATCGCAACCTGTTAAAAAAGTCACGGTTTAAGATACTACATGGTTAACTATATGAACTATAATTTAGGAAAATAATATTTTATTTTTATTACATTCCATATACAACATATAGATCAAAGTCATTCTTTGGCTCCACAAAATGTACTCCACCCTCTTTCGAAAATGCATCATATTGTCAGTGTTACGTATATGTGATTAAATTGCTTATGTGTAAGTTTTAAAATTCATTTTATTTCTTTACATTTTATTTTAATACCTATTTTGATCAAATTCAAAATTCATTTTCAGTAATTATACATGTTTGACTGATGTTGTTTATTTAAGACGAAGTAGCATTACGTGAGAGTTATCAATTAGCTACCCTAGTTTTTCTTGCGCTGGCAATAAAGTCAACAGGAAGTTAATATGATTGGACAGTATCAGGGGTATATTATGTGTAAACAAATTTTTTATGATTGATTCCTGAGCGAGGATAAACTGGCCTACGTGCAAACGTTAGCGTAGTAAGAGACCACATGACCAAACTCGCGAGACTTGAATTGAGGCGTTGAAGTCAATTTAACACATTGAAAGAACAAGGTGTATTATTTTGTATTTGAGGCCAGATTTGTTTTTCTTCGTCTGATTTTTTTGAAGTTTATAATATATTCCCTGGAAATTCAACAAGTTGACTTTTTAATAAAACTTCTGAAAAATATTCAAAGAAATTTATTCTGAAATTATTCAGTAACAAAGACTGATCAAGTGAGGAGTTGTTGTTAATCGTATATAGGACCGCATCTGACGCGATCACCTTCCATATTTGTACATCGTCAGGACTCTAACCTGGATTCTAATAGGACTATTTACTGACAGGAATTGTGTTCATTCTTAGGAGAATATTTGGATTATATTCACAAACTGTAAGTCCTATTTTACATTGTTGTCTAGGGAAATAAATTGTTTTGTTATAATATACAAAGCTTGGTGGCTTTCACTCTTTTATTTGTTACTGAATACGAGCCCTTGTCACGTAATATCATAGGCTGATTATATAAATGTACCTAACCTAAGAGAGCGGTAGTAGTTATTTTATTTAATCTGTCACTGTAAATTACATTGTTGTCATGTGGTAAAGTAGTTCACTTTGTCTGAAAACGAGACGATTGTAATTCAGCAATGCATCTCATCGTGTTTATTATTGTTGTCAAGGAAATAAGTGGAGACATATTCATAACGATATAAATGACGCCTGGTTACATTTCTTTATAACAGAAGATGTTCTTGCTGCTGCAGGTAAAAGTTAAGTGGGTGCACATAATCAAGCGTCTCGTGGCATGACGGGAAATCTTATATATTCACATGTAAAAACGTGAATATGCAAACATATATTTAACTTAAATAAAAGTATAGAAATGAAAAGGAATATGAAAATGTTTTTTCGCCAATATGTCTCTACGTCGCACGTAAATATATGTATGTATGTATGTATGTATGTATGTATGTATGTATGTATGTATGTATGTATGTATGTATGTATGTATGTATGTATGTATGTATGTATGTATGATTGTATGTATGTATGTATGTATGTATGTATGTATGTATGTATGTATGTATGTATGTATGTATGTATGTATGTATGTATGTATGTATGTATGTATGTATGGTTCGTCTTTTAAATAACTGTAACACTTATCTGCAATTAATTTTTGTTACGGTCATGCTCTAAGGACACTACATTAATATGACTTACAGCCGACGGTGCGATTCTGTTAATAATCACGTGTTAGAACTCTGTATACGATTGGCTTGACGATAATTAACAGATGTTGACGACGATGACGACGACCAGGATGATGATTACTATTATTGTCATTAGAGTTACTATTATTATTTTTATTATTATTATTATTATTATTATTATTATTATTATTATTATTATTATTATTATTATTATTATTATTATTATTATTAAGAATACTTAATTAATTAATTAATAATAATAATAATAATAATAATAATAATAATAATAATAATAATAATAATAATAACAATAATATGGACTCATAATATAATATACTATTGGCTGCCTAGTCATGTCGGTTTAAAATGCAATGAAAGATTAAACGGCGGTGCCCTATCTCTTCAACCATCTGATTTTTAAATACCATAAAATGTTTTCAAATCTAGAGTCAAATAAGCAAAGTACCGATTATTGCAGATATAAATTTATTTTAGAACATTAAGTAGATTTTAAGGTTTAGATTTACAGACTCCATCCATATGCAGTCCAAGTTACTAAATATAAATTCGTTTAAGAGGTCTAAGTATATTCAAACAAATACCTTATAACTAAAACTCTTTAATGAACTAGTTTATTATAGTTCCAGAAGGAATGTAAGGTGCATTGTTTTGTAATGTTTAGGATGAACCTTCTATGTTTAATACGATTTTTATGGTCGCATAATATTGAAAACAAGGAGATAAAATCAAGGATGACGATTAAAATTAATATCAAACATTTACTACAAGAACCACTTTTTGAATGGTAACTTGAGAGGGATAAAAATCCAATTATTGTGAAGCACATATGATATCAAATCTTTGCCTTGTCCACTTAATTTGATAGTATTGGGAATGGACTGCATTTGGTTAAGAAATCACATCTAAAACGAGTGTATGATGCATACGAACTCTTAAATATAGTATATCCATTCTGGTCATTTTTGTATATCTTCTTGACGGTTATGGCTCTTGCAGTATATCGTGTATTAAGTCCCTGGAATAGCCTGTTGCTCTGTAAGTAAAACAAATAAAATATAAATAGGTTAGCAGACAAGCACAAAGCACAGTCTGTCTGGCACATTCATCTATTTCAGCACAAAGCAGTCTGTGTGGCACATTCAGCAATTTCAGCACAAAGCAGTCTGTGTGGCACATTCAGCAATTTCAGCACAAAGCACAGACTGTGTGGCATATTCAGCTATTCAAGAACAAACCACAGACTGTGTGACACATTCAGCTATTTCAACACAAAGCACAGTCTGTGTGGCACATTCAGCTATTTAAACACAAAGCAGTCTGTGTGGCACATTCAGCTATTCACAGAAGTCATAAACAGCACAAACTTTTAACGTCACAATGTTGCTACATGCTTACTTGTGTTAGATCAAATGTCTGTACTATGAAAGAGGGGCGTGAAAACGGACCAAATTTTAAACAAGCTGAGCTCTCTAATCTTGGTGGATTGGTTGTATTTAGAAGATACTTTTGCAAAATAGTATGTATTGAAGTTAAAACATTGGTTTTATAATCAAAATTTTAATTGCGAGAGAATAAGTGTGAGTCATTTACTAATGGGAAAATAATTTCTGTCATGTTAGGACGAGAATGCACTATACAAGGTTTAATGGTTTGACTACGTTTGAATTTAGTTTGCTTAAACACTTCTGCTTCAAAGGACTCTTCCTGTTTAGGTGACTTGAATGTTAATCTAACACACACACACAAACACACACACATACACACACACACACACATATATATATATATATATATATATATATATATATATATATATATATATATATATATATATATATATATATATATATATATATATATATATATATATAGATATATATAGATAGATAGATAGATAGATAGATAGATAGATAGATAGATAGATAGATAGATAGATAGATAGATATGGATTAGTGGTGGGGTGGGATAGGGTGGAGGTTGGGGTGGGGCGGAAGTGGGTTGAGGATGTGTGTATGATGGGGTGGGGGTGGATGGGGGGAGGATGGGGGTGAGGTGATGTCGAAGGATTCACCTGTAATATGTCACAATGCAATATCTGTTACAGGTGACATTTTATTTCTACGAAAACAATTGTTGTCGCTTAATTACAGCCACGTAATAACAGTTTTGTCCGTATAATGCAGGCATATTGTACCTCATTATTATACACTTGACATAATGTACTTGTTAAAATCGTCAAATATTAAAAATGTAATACACAATTTGCGTTCATTTTCAATATGTAGTGATTTTTCTTAACTTTTCACCATAGAAAGATAGAATAATTTGCAACAATTAATATGAAAATGAGTAGCAGCAATGTCTTGACGATTAGGCTACTAATCTAAATGAAATCCCATATACAAAGGTTTTCTCGATTAGCAGGAATTATAATTAGATTGATTAAACCATATAATAAACGATCATCAAATGTGTTCCTAACAGCTTAATTAACAAGAAAGATATTTAAGCTTAATAAATAACGCATAAAACAATAGCCACGAGGACCATAAGATCTTTAATAACTTTAAGGTTCCTAACGTTTTGTTTTATTAGGGAATATAATTCAGTCACATCATTGCACCTTATCACGAACAGAGATAATTATCATCTCCTATCAGCATTGCACGTGATATAAAACGGATCTAGACTATTTTGGGACATTCTGCCACAGAGCTTTGCATACGTGCTTGACATTGCACCAGAACTTCATTGCCATAGAGCTTTGCGTAATTGTTTGATACTGCACTAAAACTTCATTGTAAAGGTTTCAGAGCTGAATATTGTAGCATGATTCTTATAACGTAAGCAATTGTATAGTGTAATATAATCCAGAATAAATTGAAGCAGCTAGCTTGTGTGAGGTTTCGGTCATAAAATGAGTATATAAAATTTCAACTGGCTTTTCACAATAAACTCTGTCATATTAATGACGAATACGACACACTTATAAATGCGAACGAGCCTAGTAATCACTCTTTAAATCCGTTTCATCAACAGTTTCTGGCAACACAAATAAATTAGACATGTTCCAACGTTAATAAACTAGGATTAATTGTTAGACATGAACTGCAACTTACCTTGCCTCACAAATAACGCTTCTCGTATAAAAACAGTGAGCATTGTTCCATTTGGCACCCCAGTCATAACGGATTTCTAGACAGCGTTCCTTCGTAGCGTCAGGTTGACCAGGGGCCCAGACAGAAAAGGAAATCGGAACAGAGGCTCCGTCAGTTCCCATCCATCGCCATTCCTTCTCAACCAACATGTCAGAACCATCAAGCCAGTAATTTTCTTCGACGATTTTACCTACAAAATAAGCATATAGTTATGATAAGTAGTACACACTGTTTGAGTACACATTATTATCATTCACATGAGTCTGTATTTGAACTAATGTTGAATTATACATTTAATCAAAATCTGTGTAAATTAAATATATCTTTACACACATTTTATTAAAAATTATCTAAGCATTTTGTTTGAACTCATAAGAGCCAAAGTCGCGTCATTTTGGCAAAAAAGCTATATGGAGAAACCATAAAAATGTCATCAGGCCACCGTTATCAGGTAAGACAGTAAACATGTTTGATTACAAATTCAGATGTAGGTACCGTACCTATATTAAACGAAAGATGGGAAAGAATGTGTATGACCCACGCACTGTTATATATATATATATATATATATATATATATATATATATATATATATATATATATATATATATATATATATATATATATATATATATATATATATATATATATATATATATATATATATATATATATATATATATATATATATATATATATATATATATATATATATATATATATATATATATATATATAACAGGAATATTATATCGTTCATTTATTTCAATATTTTTGTAAATAGTGTATTTATAAAAATAGTATAGTATTCCTTGCATTTATAAAATAAAATATTATGCTGTGTATTTCCATAAATATTATGGTATTTCGTCTATTTATACATGTTGTGTTACACGGTTGATTTCTATAACAATAGTAAAATAGAGCATGTATTTATATAAATATTATAGAATAAAGAGTAATCATATAATTATAACACATCTTGCATTTTATAAATTTTATAGCATATGTATTTATATAAATATTATATTATACTGTGTATATATATATATATATATATATATATATATATATATATATATATATATATATATATATATATATATATATATATATATATATATATATATAAAGAGAGAGAGAGAGCATACCGTGCATTTTGAGCATAATTCCCGAAATAATGGTCTGTTCATAGTCACTAGCGATAGCAGCAAGTTTGCCTCCAATAATTTGGCAGTATTCCTTGAATGAAAATGTACTTATTTTGAAGTAAACCAACTGAATTTTTCCGAATAAATTGCTGATTTATTTTATCTCCCCAAGACTACATCTCCAAAAGTACAAGCAAACGTTTTTACAGCAAGTCCAAATATACTTAAATAGGAAAATACATACATACATACATGCATACATACATGCATGCATGCATGCATGCATGCATGCATGCATGCATGCATGCATGCATGCATACATACATACATACATACATACATACATACATACATACATACATACATACATACATACATACATACATACATACATACATACATACATACATACATACATACATACATACATACATACATACATACATACATACATACATACATACATACAATGTGACGGTTTGTAAACACAATTAGTTCTGTGTCATGTCAGACAAGCAATATTAATTTAGATTAATTTGAATCATACTGTACATTCTCCACACTGTCCCAGTCACTTTTCATTGGAACTATACCATATCTTTCAAATGTTCAAACATTTTTATATGTATACACAATCATCATCTATCTGCTTTGCAGTACTGTTAGACATCATTACATACTCAGCCTAGGGTTTGATTAGGCAACATAAACATATATGTGGCAGTGAAAATATTTTAGAAATGTAATAGACCAGTCGTGCTTGTACATAATTCATGGTGAATTGTTTACATTAAACACAACAATCTAAGACTTCCAATGAAAACTGTTTGAATATATCAAAACTCATTTGTTTAGTGGTCAATACATTTTGATTAGACACAAATACTCCACGTATCAATATGATTTAACATACAAAGTCCGTTAACATACTGATAGACCTAGTGGTGTCCTTATCTCTATCAGGCCGGTCTGAGGGATGATTCATTTAAAAAAGCATTATTGAGCTACGTTTTATGTATTGCTTTACCTGTTCATGGACCAGGTTTTGGATGACATTGCATAAGGTGTCGAATTTCATTGCGTAACTCATTGTGATGGTAGCCTGCAATTTCGATTCAGGTAGCCACCATTCAAAGCAATATAGAAGCTTCAAATATGTACTAAAGCGTAAAGTACTACATGATACATGGTGAGCTCCCTTAATGATCGGGATCAAATTTCAGACAGGGAAGAGGCGACAGGATACGGTTGGGGATAGATATCAAACCACATCATCATGTGTTGATTTGTAGAAAAATAAAAAAAAAATAAAAAAAATACAAAAAATCCAGACTCGGCTAACGTGGTTAAGTGAGAAAGTCTGCCAGTAGCTTCTCGTGGATCGGTGGTTCTTTCCTGAGATTTTCAGGGTTCTTCCTCCACCATTAATACTGGCCGCCATGTATAGCCTACCTTGTGCTGAAAAATGGCGTTAAACCCTACAACAACAACAACAACAACAACAACAACATCAACAAAATTATGTTGTTTCTTTATACTTAGAACTTTGGTTGACTGTGCCTGCAAAAGCCGTCACGGAGATTAACAGTGGAATGATTAATACATATTCATGAATGCTTAAGCTAATAGTAACGCGCATAGGGTGCCCATGGTATTTCGTATCGCTCTTCACTTCTTGCATCTTGATATGTTTATTAGTGTGTTAAAAATATGGACACAACAATATATTTATGAATAATTTCACCAACAAGAATACAAAAGAAAACTATATATATATATATATATATATATATATATATATATATATATATATATATATATATATATATATATATATATAATGTATGTATGTATGTATGTATGTATGTATGTATGTATGTATGTATGTATGTATGTATGTATGTATGTATGTATGTATGTATGTATGTATGTATGTATGTACGTACGTACGTACGTATGTATGTATGTATGTATGTATGTATGTATGTATGTATGTATGTATGTATGTATGTGAGTGTTTCTGTATAAAACTAACAATATTATTAATTATATACCTTGGCTTCCGGCCAGCTAGCATAGACACCCAAAACTATGTAACATCTTCTGCCATGGAGTTCGAAGCCGTTCGGACAGGAAAGTGATTCATAACTACCTGTAAGACGGAGACTACTGCTTGGACGTGCTTTACTTTTAAATTGCTATTAGGATATTTTTCCTATTTCCATCACAATGTCGACAAAATTTCTTTTGTTTATTCGCATTTGCTCTGTATGGTTATTTGCTCTCTCTCTCTCTCTCTCTCTCTCTCTCTCTCTCTCTCTCTCTCTCTCTCTCTCTCTCTCTCTCTCTCTCTCTCTCTCTCTCTCTCTCTCTGCCTGTCTGCCTGTCTGCCTGTCCGTAGATCACTGGTCTCTCTGTCTCTGTCTCTCTGTCTCTGTCTCTCTCTCTCTTTGCAGTTTTGCTCAACTCTTTGAATGTATATTATAATTATATTCTCCGGTGAGCATATTTTTATTGTCATTGTATACTGATATATATATATATATATATATATATATATATATATATATATATATATATATATATATATATATATATATATATATATATATATATATAAGATATGGACGTCATTTGAAATATGCCAGGTGGAGATTATTGTGATTATTGTGTAGTCGATACGCAGAGATTTCAGAAAGGAGGTTGATGTTCACAGTGGCTTATTAAAATTTATATTATTGAATTTTTCAACTACAGTCCTTTGGTAATATTTTGTTATACTGTTGACGGGATTATCTTATTTCATATATTGGATTTGCAAGAATTCTTTGACTAAATTATGACCGTGGGAATATTAGAAATTCAGTCTGAATCATTGAGCATTGTATCATACCGAATTATTAAGACTGTTAACACCACGGTATATTCAAAACTATTGGTACATCAGCACTATCAAGTCATGGAATTAATTCATAATACAACTATTTTTCATTTGAAACTATTTTTCTCTTGGAATTTTAATAAGAGATCTAGGATTTCGGGGGATTCAAATCGCAGTGCTGTAAGGTTATCTGTACTTTGTATTTTATGACTTTAAACATTATATTAATTTTTGAATGTTGGAACCTGTTGATATCGCTTTACCTGTAACCAAAGTATCCTAAAACACTCAGTTGTTATCCACACAACCTGAGCTTTCATTGAAAGCATTTCAACTAACGGAACAATACATTCTTGCTGAGGCAGGATCTAAGGAAACATCAACTCAAGAAGCAATGCCAAAAAATGTTACATCTGACTAATGCGAGAGATAATCACCCTCTTTCTGCTGTTCAGGACTCAAGTTGCTTAAATTGCTTGGCTTGGAGCAGCCTGCAGTGCTTCAGACATAGCCACATAACAATATGAAATAGGACGACGACACAAGTCCAACCATATATGAAAATGAGATTTGATCTGACAATGCTATATTGTGCTAGAAAAACAGGAAAACGACGTAAAATCACAGCCAGATGGAGCTAGCATTAACCTAGATAAGATTGCCTTCACAGACAAATTTTCAGGACTGTGTACACTAATGATATCCTGCGTACCGCCATAAGACCGGTTGAATTATTACAATCTTTTTTCTATGAATACAGCATGTATGGGGCTTGTTATAAGCTAATGTTACTGGCTTTCACAATCGGCAGCGATATGATAACGCCACAGCCTGAACTTGACCCAATGGGTCCCGTGACCTCACACTAATGCATTTGGAGCGGCTGATCGAGATGATAGAAGCGTTTGCATTAAACGCTTTGTCAGGGGCATGCTGCATCTTTTGCACTATTGTGAAATTCCTCCTAACAATATCGGGTACGGACAATGATTGGCGTGCCTGAACTCTAGCAATATATGTTATCACTATAACAGTACCTTTCTTTATCGTTTAATGTTCTCATATTAACCGACTCTTTGACCTTATGCTAGTCATTAAAGAACCGATAAACCAAGTGGAAAGCCCAATGCGGTTCCATCTAATGCTAGTTCTGCTTTGTTGTCATCATGATCTTATACATTTTGTTACGGTTTTAGTTTGCACTTACACTTATTTTCTTCATGGAAACATGCTTCTTTGAAATGCGTTTTAAACGGTTTTAATTCATGAATCGTCTTTGTTGATGAAAATATTATCCATACAGAGATAATAGGGATCAAACGTGAAATCCAGTCAACTGTATATATTCTTTCGTAAGATTAACAACACTAATATTTCATTGCAAGTAGACTGTGTGAAACTGTTTTTGCCAATTGGAGATCTGATTAGTATTTAACTCTTTAGTAAAGGTGTCGTTGGCGAACAGTTTCATTAGGAAATGTTTTCCACCTGGAAGGACACAGAAGGTAGCAACGTCTCTGACGTGATGTGATAACGGTAAAACATGCTAATCTTTCCTGGCAGATCGGACCATACATTGTCGCTAACACTGATGACATAGTCTGGTGTAGCTTATAAATCTAGAAGGTTTACCAAAATTGCTGTATCATGTGTTCTTTATTTCCTCAGACTTAGTATTAGACAGTGTTTAAGTATTGGGTATGACGATACATATTGTGAAACAAAATGGTCTCTTGTCAGACACTTTTTGAATAATTAATAGTTCCTATAGTTTGACTCTCAACCTATAATTTTAGTTAAAGACACCGCCTGTCTGTACTGTCATGCGCAACTACTAAAGTATAAAGATTATGATGATACCATTAATGTCCGATTGCATACAATTAATGCTGTATTGACCAGTCCTCTAGACGTACCGCTGGATGCATTTGCTCTGGTTACGTACACAACGTTTGAATATACGTTACATAAAAAATAAATTGGTCACGTGGATGAACGCTCTAAACAATTCAATGGCGAGGATTTCGTATAATCTTTTACCTATCATAAACACGGCAAATCAAACAAATACAGTGATTCCTTGCACGGTTAAATAATTGATTCGAGGCGGAGGTGGGGGATTAACAGTTAGCTTAGCCAGACTACCTGCTTGCAGGCGCAGCCCCATGGCAAACAATTGACGTATGCCAGTTGATCAGTCTGAAAAAAATCAGATATCCACTCTCCGATGTGAAGATCTGAGAGCGACTGCTTAGTGTTCGTGTTCTGATAACTTTTACATTAACCAATGAAGGTGCAGCTTTCAGAAATTGAAGATGACTTATATTGCTCGGTACGCGTTGATGCTCTTCCGCATTATTATTCAGTCTCCCAACCGCAAACAAATAAGACTAGATCTTAAATGGCTAATAAAATAAGTGATTATGGTAAATATATAGGTCTCCAGAAAATGACTCAGAAACTCGATTCGTTAAATATTAACTGTAACGCACATGCATGATTGAATCATTTTTAGTTTTTTATAAGATACGATATTTGTAAAAATTAAGGTGTATCTAATGTAATATATCTGAGCTTATATCGCATGGCGCCTTATTGGGATCATATATACTAATGATATTACTTACAATTTACATCTTTGACAAGTGTGTTCCCTTCAAATTCATTCTTACATCGCGGACTCTATTCAACAATGGACATAGGATCTTACTATTGCCCAGAAACTAAGTGGTACCACACACCTTTAATTGGATAATTAGTTATATTTGTTCTCGTAATTTTAGTCATTGCAAATTGATCCTAAAATTGGTTGATTCTCACAAACGCATTGGTGTAACCATACTAGTTCTAAATGTGTCTGACTTGATCATACCCTCTACGGAAAACTAAACGAAAATCTTATATGTCGTTTCAGTTTCCTAATACAATTTGCAGTACGCTTCTCATAACCACCCTTGAACGATGTAGCAGCATATTTTCATGTACTTTGAGAATAATTAATTGAAAATGGATGAAGATTGATGACTTTTATCAGTATATACTTAAGATTAATCTATATTTTAAACGGTACGGAGTGGGTTGTACTATGCACGATGAGAACATCTGATAAGCCATAATTTTATATAGAAGTGAATAAAAGAAGAAAATGATAAAAATTGCTCCAAGCCTTGAAATAATATTTTAATCAATATGATTAAGGATTTGTAAACAGTGTAAATATATTAATATATCAATGCAGTTAGAATATTTCTTTCCATCTTTTCAGTAACAAACATTCAATATATTTGTTGAACTTGTTCAAAGTATTATAATACATATTGAAAGAATTTGATTAGTTAATGTATTTATCGTTCTTGTATTCTGTGCGTATAAAGTTGAAATAAACGAATGAATGCCTCCACCATATCACTATTTACTACTGTGACTCAGGAAAAAGACCTCCATAATGTATGCACTATATGCTACTATTATGTAATTTAAGTTGAACTATTTGTTGACATACAAGTTTAACATCTCAAATGATATAAACAAAGTCGTACTTAATAACAAATGTTAAAATGTGCATGATAAAGTTTTATATATTTGGACCTCTTTTTCTTTTCCTTTTTTGAAACAAGTGTTGCATTTTCCTAATGTTGTTTTACATAGTGATGAGCTAAAATTGGTATATTATAGGGCATCATTTACTGAATATAGGTATGAAATATTTTAAATATGTATTAAAATTATAAACTCAGAATGTATACGCATTTAAATAATTATGCTGTATAACACAGTCCATCTATCCATACATGCACACATACATACACAAATATACACATACACACATACACCCATACATACATACACATATACACACATACATACATTCATACATACACACACCCATACATACATACATACATACATACATACATACATACATACATACATACATACATACATACATACATACATACATACATACATACATACATACATACATACATACATACATACATACATACATACATACACACACACACACACACACACACACACACACACACACACATACATACATACATACATACATACATACATACATACATACATACATACATACATACATACATACATACATACATACATACATACATACATACATACATACATACATACATACATACATACATGCAGGAATTTATCTATCTAACTACCTTAATAAGTATGTCTTAATAAGTCTGTTTTTCTATCCATCTGTGCGTACAGATATAAACCTGTGAATAGATAAACAAAACAATTTACCTGTTGAAAATGTAATGGCAAAGAAGGCCAGAAACAAAAGGAAGGCTTTGTGATTCCCCATTATGATACACCGATGTTGAAAAATCTATTCGACTTCTTCAGCCAGGAAAAAGATCATTGTGTTCTTATTTGTACGGACATTTATATACCCAGTCTTGAATAAAATATGAAAACGCTACAATCAAAAAACTTCCTCTGCACGGCCTAACCAATCAAACGATGCATTTGAATCTTAACATCTACCGCCCACAAAAACATGAATTCAGTGGTTTAATATCTGACACTTAGCCCATCATCTAACCCAGTTCGACTTACTGCTTGGAAATGCAAACAAATAATAATATTTGCTTCTAATTTACATAGAAATGTATCATTGCAACTGTTCTAATGACCCTATACAAATGTTTGCACCTTTCGTATCGTGAACGTAAGAGCACATATATGTATTTGCGTCATATCTTTTGTACATGAAACCATATGCATGTCAGTAAATTTATAAGTTGTGCAAACTATGGATATTGCAAACTTTATCAAATATCAGTGTTGTCAACATCTTTGCTCATTGAATACTGTTGATGACCAGAAAGACACTCACACATAAATATAAAGGCCAATTATAACTCACGGGCAAGATCGATGAAGCTGGATGGTTGACATATCTATAATAAAAAAACAATGAAATGTATATTAAGTTTACCTAATATTTTGTGTTTGGTGTCGATGCATGGTTGGATACATGTTACGAAACGAATTAGTAGCTAGGTAACAATGTATCGTATTTTCTCAGTCAGTCTTTAATAATTATGTCACCATTCTCGGATACATGACTGCGTGTAACACATACCATTTCTGTCAATTGCATTGTTCATTACTAGCATTGATCGCCACTTGCTTCAAGATGAGAAATTCAATATTAAACCGAACAAGTTGTGTCCTCTGTTGCGATACACACCCACACCACACACAAACACATACACACCACACACACACACACACACATATATATATATATATATATATATATATATATATATATATATATATATATATATATATATATATATATATATATATATATATATATATATATATAATAGTTATGTAAAATAAGTAGCACAACCTACGTCTAGAAATGAATGATTTAACATAAATATGAGACCTCAGGTACCACTTCGCCGTTCTTCTCCTTGTCTTCGCCTTATATATTGCTATCATTAACAGATGTGATGTTCCGTATGAGACATAGTATTACACATGAGAAATTACTTTGACTAAATAGCTAAATATCTAGTTAGGAATCTATCTGTAAAATTTAAATGCTTGCTATGCTTCCAAATTCTTTTACTATATTACAAATTTCATATCAAATTATCACACCATGGCATATTATATTTTAAAACCTACATGTATTACTTGTGCCGTAACATTAGTACATAATAGCACCAACTGACATTAAACTGCATTAGGATGTCGCAGACTTTACTATAATTTGAATGGCGTTAAAACGTTCGGCTCAGAGTTGTTTCTCATAATAACGAATATGCATGCATGTGATACCATACACTTGTTTGATACTTTCTATGTAATATTTAGGTTGCAAGTTTAGAAATGTTGTTGTATTCACATCGTTTGCACAGCAGTCGTTATGAAACTATTTAAACTATATTAGTACCATTACGATGACTTTCGTAGACAATAGTTGATGGAAAAGATGAGTGACTCATTTTCAAGAAATGAATATCATCCCATTGTGTGTGTGTGTGTGTATATATATATATATATATATATATATATATATATATATATATATATATATATATACAATGTTATGTATGCATATATATATATATATATATATATATATATATATATATATATATATATATATATATATATATATATATATATATATATATATATATATATATATATATATATATATATGTCAGTAAGGCCATCATTTCGACACTGCGTCTTCCATGAAGGTTAATGAAGCAAACCATTCGCCTACCTCAACAGTATCACTAAATAAAGCGTTGGCGACTTTTGTTTTTCAGGGACGGAAAGAGTGACAACAGATCAATAAACCGTTGTTTTACAACGACTCGTATGTGCGGTATTCCTTCTAGGTCCGTATCATATTTATTTGCTGTAGAAGTTCGGCGGAAAATATGTTTTTTTTGTGACGTAGAATTATAAAGATAACAGTGGCTACAAGCCAATCTGTAGTTATTTGTTGGAACCCATAGTATATACGTTTGAATAAATTACAATGTCAACTAAACAAACCATATTTAGGCATGTTATACTTAACAGTTTCATAATATTTATCGAAACCGTTACAGAACGAAATTGGAGTGTCCCTTTGAAAGTTTACTCGCCTATGATTGGTAAATCCAAGCATGAAGAGATCAGTTTTAACTCGCTCGCAGAAATCAAATCAATGACAAGAACAAATGCCACACTAAAAGAACAAGCGTCGCAAGAAATAGAAGGCCATGAAGCTAAATCTACTCTAATAGTCATCGGAAATATCGCCGCAAGGCTTGTATATATATATATATATTGTCCCCCCCCCGCGCCCTCCAGTGCATAGTGTTCTTTAAACGTGTGAAAGTGGAAGATAGCACAGCACGCGACAGCTCTAGTGAAGACAAAATTTATATAAACTCACCTAATGACATGCCTAGTGGTCCGCAGCAAAAACGACTAGATTGAACTGAAAATCAAGGACGGAATGACCTTCACGTTTTCTTTCTGCTGCTTGTTTTTCAACTTTTCTCTTCTTGCTATGCTGTGGTTGGATCACAGCATGTAACACAATGTTCTAATATTCCTAAAACGCTTTTGTCTCTGGGCACGTACTCTCCGTATTCCATAATGAATGGTGTTGACAGCTGTCCTGAATGAGAGGTAAAACAACCAATGTATTCTAGCTGATGACAATATGTTGTTATCACCATTGTGGTTATTAAAATGCTAAAGGTCTCCACATAGCTATCCATACGAGTCCAAAGTACCCTCCAAAAACAGCAGTCAGTGAAGGATAAAGAGGTTGGTGTTGACCCGGTTTCAGCGAGTGAATGAAAGAAAAAAACTAATACCACTCTAAAAGAGCAAGTGACACAAAAAATCGACGAAAATGAAGTAGAAACAACGGTACTAGAAGTGGGTAGTATCTTGGTAATTCTTGAAGATATATTGCTTCGTCGCTGAGCACATCCACTTTTTTCAAACATTTGAGAGTGGGGAATGGCACAACTGCAGTAAAGATAAGATTTCCGTTAAGTCAGCTAACGACATTCATAATGGTCCTCAGAAAGAAAAAATCGATTGACTTTAAAATCCATAGCTTTTTCTGTTGCGTAAGTGTTCTTAAATGTATTATTCTATGATTCCAACATCTTGTTTACGCGCCATGCAGGTATTGGCTTTATGCCTCCACTGAATAATGCAACAAATTCGAGCATGCTAAGCCACAAAATTGAATGCCTATTTGTTAGTTACTAGTTTGGCACTGCTCGTCGTCAGTTTATTGCATATATATATATATATATATATATATATATATATATATATATATATATATATATATATATATAATAGGCTTGTTTCTCAGTATCAACAACTTAACGGTCATTTTTTCCAGGGACACATAGAGAAGAAAAATACGTCTTTAGTAATATAGCCAATTTACCCAACAGTGAATCGGGACACTTAATGAATGAGTACAAGTCAACGCATAATGAATATGGGGCTAGGGGTGGGGTGGGATGGGTAGGCAAATTTATTAATCGTACCTCTCCACCAATAAATATGATTTAATCATAACGCTACAAAGAGTAAATAAACTCGCATATCGTTTCACTGGGGCTCGTTGGTCTTAATATATTCAAAGATTACATGTAGATGGGTGAGCGTCTTTGTATATTTGGACGAGCTACACTTGCACAACAGTCATCGTCACGTCTCGTTCCTGAGTTGAAAGAATATTTCATTAATTTTAAGTGCATTTCCTAACCACAGGGCGCAGATAAATGTGACGTAACTGACAGGAGCTGCCATCAATGTTGTGTCCAACAGGAAAATGACTCTAAAGATCAAATGACCAGAAGAAAGCCATTATGAGAGATGTTCACAGTGAAAACTACCAAGAAGCGAGTGCTCTCGAACATGAAGGAGGCTGATGACATAGTTTCATAAAAAGCAGATCAGAGTCTGGAAGTCAGATGATAAGGAAATGGCCTGAATTATCACCAGCAAATATATCGCTTGCAATACGAACGATTTCACGCACCTGAAGACATCAATACGTTTGAATAAACCACATTTTCATGCCGCTATGGTTACATATCGAGGTAGGCAAGTTGTAACTGATTATATTTGCGTAAAATATGAGCATGTTGTACGGCTGGAAGACGTCAAAAGCTGCCACGCAGAGAAGCCCATCTGCGGAGAATGAGCCTCCCTTAAATACGAGGCTTACGACGATAACAGCATATATTTATACTTTGGAGGGGGTCAAGGAGCAAACCCTGGCCCTCGGTGATAGCTCGATCATAGTTCAGCCAATTATTAATCTTACCGTTATTCATTGAGATAATCGGTATAATTTTCGTGTTTTGTCAAATCTTTTTATTATTTGTTTGAAGGATGAGGTAGTTTTTGTCAGAGAATGCGTTTGTTTTAGTGATTGCTCCTGTAGATGTGTTTAAACTGAAATGATGCCCTGTTTAGCTAAAGTACATTGTTTCAAATTGATTGACGATGTTATTCTGAACGTCATTGATATATTCAATGTCTTCGAAGTACGTTGGTGAAGACATCTAGCAATTTATTATAACGAACTAAAAGAGTCTTGTGTTCTTTAAAATAGCGGCATTGAGTCGCAGAATAAGAGATACCTTAGAGAATCCACCTCTGCTAGGCTGACTCAGATATTGTGAAAAACAAACTGTAGAACATAATGTACTGAATGTACTGGAAAGTCCAGAATATAGAATATTTCTACAATGAAGTCCTTTTGTCATTACACTGCTAGTTGTTTACCAGCAACAACTCTAATTTGGTGTTTAAGAACTTGCATTTTTATTGCGCTGTTGACATTACTGTAGAACTCATACTTTTGTATATGTTAGTCTTATTTTGTAAGCATTGATGCACATTATCAGGACATTTGCACTTGATATTCTAGAAAGGTTGGTCTAGATACAGATGTTATTGCTGATAATTATCAAAGATTCACAGATGAGTGGATAATGTTTTAACACCGAATAAGTTGGGCGCTGTTGTCTATCAGAACATTGATTAAGAAGACTGTACGCAGGAATCGAAATTAACAAAGCTATCATCTTCGTTCTACATTTAAAATCCTATGGTCGCAGTCTGTACAACTTTCGTCGCCATTAGGTCTGGAAGTTGATGGTAGATCTATATTTCGACTCTCATTTTGCAAACAAGTGCATTCATCCATCCCGTAATAAGGGATATATTTTGATCCAGTGATAACGATTAGACGGACCGATACGCATCTTCCATTGTTCGCATTCTAATTGCATATCAAATGTAATGCCAATGCTCATATTTCACCGGCTTAGACTCATTCTTAAATGACATTTTCAAACAATAACATCACTAATCTGGGGTATGCACATGACACCTTAGGGTTTTTATAAAGTAGCTTTTGTTGCATTAAAGTCAATATCTGATAAGATTATAGAATATCAAATTAATCATTCGTATTTGATGAAACACACACACACACATATATATATATATATATATATATATATATATATATATATATATATATATATATATATATATATATATATATATATATATATATATATATATATATATATTAGCTTTACAATCCAACGAAAGGTTCTTTGTGCGATGCACATTTTGTCCTAATATCGTATTATTACTTTCTGCATCAGTTACCATCAGAAATTTGTTCATTGTAAACGGTATAATGTCTGTCTCGAATATATTTCATAAATATCTACTTATACACCTGTTTACAATTCGATTCAACTGCAAACAAGGATAGACCCTGATCTACACGCGCATGCTGTTGCTGAAGATCGGGATAAGGTTTTTTGTTTTACTGATTAACTATACCAACCTGAAGATACCCAGCTCTGTCGACGCACAATGTCTGGGTTAACACAATTTGCATTTGCGTTCGGCTCAAACATAAGAATGAACAGATGGTTGGATCTTTTTAGATCGTTTTGAATCAATGTGACTGTCAATGCGCTAACTAGATGTGTACTTGAATAAACTTGAGATTAAATATGTTTCTAAAGGTACTAAAGATTAAAAAAAATTCACAAACAGCAAGCATAACATGTAAACCAACAAGATTTATACAGATATCCAACATAAATATGAAGCTGAACATTTGAGCCACAGTAAACATGATTTCCATTTGCAAAAAAAGTTAGGGAAGATATGTCTTTTCCTCACAATTTTTAATATAAATTTAAAATCCACGTTAAGGCTACTGACGATATTTTAGACAGGTTGACAGACGACAAAGATAATTGTTCAACACATGCTAACATATATGACAATGGTACTGAAGATATTCGACAACCTCAAACACAGACAACACAATTGCTGACCATATTCAACACAAGTGAACATAAATATTAGGTTTACTGATAATATGTACGAAAAATTATCATATGCAACAAAGATAACTGATGATATTTACACGACAAAGATTGCTAGCAATATTCAGCACAAGTAGAAATAGACGACAACGTTAAATCGCTCTCGTTAGGAATATTTCAAAAGCCACTGAAATAAATAGCAATTTTATTTCTAAATATCTAAACCAATTTTGCGCATGATTAGTTTGGTCCAATATTAATTAAACTATACTATACTATACTATACTATACTATACTATACTATACTATACTATACTATACTATACTATACTATACTATACTATACTATACTATACTATACTATACTATACTATACTATACTATACTATACTAATATATATATATATATATATATATATATATATATATATATATATATATATATATATATATATATATATATATATGCAATAAACTGACGACGAACAGTACGAAACTAGTAACTAACTGGCCTAAGCGCTTTCGACTCTTAATGAGTCTTTTTCAAAGGCAAATACAAAACATATATACGATAAACAAATAAACACAAAAACGTTGTGTTTGTAAATCTCTACATGGCTGTCTTCACATGTGCTAAAACTATAAATACAACCAGCTTGTATAGACTAGATGCGAAAACTGAAAACGTTGCATAATTCCCTAAAAGACTACAAGCCAAAGCGACATCTATTTTTACTTTTTGTACATATAAACGCAGATCATATCCCAGATATTTGATTCTATACCGGTTATACTTATAGTAAAAGTTTAAGGATAATAAGAAAATTTAGAAAATGTTAAATTTTACTAGTGCATAGTTTTCATTTTCTAGTCTTCTTGGTTTAGACCGCTTGGTTTCAATGTTCTAAGGCGGCGTATACAGTATGGATCCTTTTCCTTCCTGGTTTCGGAACTCCAGCTGTGGTTGTTAGCAATAGCGATAAGCATTATATTACTGAAAGTATGGCCAGGGGAGGAGAAGTGTTCTGCGACCGGGCTTCTCTACAGCTTTTTTGTCATCCAATCAGATCTGTGAAGGTTTATCCTTTTGTGTAGCTTTTCAGTTTCTCCGACGTACTGAAAGCCACAGATCTTACATGTGATGAGATAAATCACATTATCTGTTTTGCACGTTTTGTTTGGCCCATGTATGTTTAGTTTTCTTTAGTCACTGTGCTAGTTAATATCTTGGTCTCTATCATATATTGACAGGTTTTGCATTTTTATCGCCACAGGGTCCAGATTGACTAGGATGGTTTTGACTAGCGATTGGCGTTAGCTTTGCCCTGACTATGATGTTCTTTAGGTTTTTTGGTCTCCGGTAAGCTACTACAGGTTTGTTCGGAAGTATTAGGTTTAGTATGTCTGACGATTGCACGGTTGGCCAATGGTTTGCGATGATTTTACCTACTTTGGGATTATCTGGGTGATAGGTCTGAATACATGGTATCCTATCAACCTTTTCTTTCTGTCCATATCTGAGTAAGTAATCACGGTTTGTTTGTTTGGCCCTTTGGATTACTTCCGCAATCAGGTCTTTGTCGTAGCCTCGGTAAATTAAATGTTTAGCCAGCTCTTCAGACCTTTCTAGGATTCTTTCATCGTCGGAGCAAATTCTGCTTATACTCAATGCCTGGCTATATGGAATGTTCTTAATGCAGTGTTTTGGATGACAGCTGGTTGGGAGGAGATACTGGTGTTTGTCGGTTGGTTTCGAGTAGATGTCTGTGCGTAATTTGTTTTCCACCAGTCTGGTTGTTGTGTCCAGGAAAACATGGTTTGAGATGGAAATTTCTGCCGTGAATTTTATTGAAGGATGGAAGTTGTTTGCCTTTGATATGAAGTCATCCAGACTTTCTCTTCCATACTGCCATTTCATTTCTATATCATCGATAAAGCGTACACACTGGTATGATGTACGCTCAACCGATGCTAAGAGCTGACCCTCAAGTTTTCCCATGAAACTGTTAGCATACGAAGGGGCCATTTTAGTACCCATTGCAGTTCCATTGATTTGTAGGTAGTTTTCTTCATTAAATTCAAAGTTGTTGAGTTTTAAGACAAGCTCCAGGAGTTGGACTAAGAAGTGTGTGGGTGGATTGTTTACAGTTCTTGTTTCCCATGCTTCGCTACATGCCTGTAACCCTTCGTTGTGCGGTATGTTGGTGTACAAAGATGTGACGTCTAAGGAAGCAAGTAATGTATCTGGCAGTAATGGTTCACTAGCTTTGCTTTTTATGAGATAATCTGTCGTGTCTTGAAGATATGATGGTAATTTGTGGACATGTGGTCTCATAAAATGATCTAAATATTCTGATATCCTTTCTGTGGGGTGCCCGTTACCCGCGATTATAGGTCTGCCAGGGTTTCCTTGTTTGTGGATTTTGGGTAGAAGATAAAATCTACCTGCTCTAGGGTGTTCTGGGCTTAAGTAGTTTTTCGTTTGCTGGTCTATGTGTCCGCTTTTGTACGCCTCGTCAATAACATTAGTGATGATTTGTGCATATTCCAGCGTTGGATCATGGTCCAGTTTTTGGTAGAACCTAGCGTCACTTAGTTGTCTACTTGCCTCACTAATGTAGTCTTCCCTATTCATAACGACAACAGCGGAACCCTTATCTGCAGGCTTAATTATAATGTCTGTTCTACTTTTCAGTGAGTGCAGGGCAACTGTTTCTTCTTTTGTCAAATTAGAATATTTGTTGGCATGGTTGATATGTCTGGAAGTATCGTTTTCAACCGAGTTGATAAAGGCTTCCAGATTCGGAATTGAACTTTTTGGTGGGGTCCAGTTACTTTTATTTCTAAATGTGGGTTGGTCGCAGCTTATATTTTCCTTTGATTTGTTTGTTGGTTGCAAGGCAAAATGGGCTTTGAGTCTTAGTCGGCGGATGAACTCTTTGGTGTCATTCTTAAGGTTCCCTCTGTCGTATGTTTTTGGACGGGGACAGAAACTCAAACCTTTCGATAAAAGTTTTATTTCTGCATCAGTAAGTTCTAAATTGGAGATGTTGACTACTGTGTTGGTAACAGTTGCATTAGTGTTTGTTAGAGTGCTTGCGATTCTTCCTTTTGCGGCGATTTTTCTTCTTACGGTTGTTTTTAGAAGAAATTTCGTCAATTGAAGTTTCTTCACAACAGTCCTTTGGTTGTAGATCATGACTTCTACGTTTTTTATCTCTGACTTTGTATAGTTTCGAAGAGAGTCTTTTTTTCATCTTTATTTAATTTGTAGTAAAACGTTTTCAATTGTTCTTCTGTTGAGACGGAATTGAGCTGATGTTTTAGTTCTTCAATGGTTGCTGATGTGGCTAAACAGATAATGTGATTTATCTCATCACATGTAAGATCTGTGGCGTTCAGTACGTCAGAGAAACTGAAAAGCTACACAAAAGGATAAACCTTCATAGATCGGATTGGATGACAAAAAAGCTGTAGAGAAGCCCGGTCGCAGAACACTTCTCATTCCCTGGTCATACTTTCAGTAATATAATACTTATCGCTATTGCTAACAACCACAGCTGGAGTTCCGAAACCAGGAAGGAAAAGGAATCATACTGGATACGCCGCTTAAGAACATTGAAACCAAGCGGTCTAAACCAATAAAACTAGAAAATGAAAACTATGCACTAGTAAAATTTAACATTTTCTAAATTTTCTTATTATCCTTCAATTTTTACTATAAGAATAACCGATATAGAATCAAATATCCGGAATATAATCTGCGTAACATATGTACAAAAAGTAAAAATAGATGTTGCTTTGGCTTGTAGACTTTTAGGGAATTATGCAACGTTTTCAGTTTCCGCATCTAGTCTATACAAGCTGGTTGTATTTATAGTTTTAGCACATGTGAAGACAGCCATGTAGAGGTTTAGAAACACAACGTTTTTGTGTTTATTTGTTTATCGTATATATGTTTTGTATTTGCCTTTGAAAAAGACTCATTAAGAGTCGAAAGCGCTTAGGCTAGTTAGTTACTAGTTTCGTACCGTTCGTCGTCAATTTATTGCATCTATTTTAATTAATCCCTGACACACGTGATTCCTTGGTGGATGCAGTACGCTTGAAACGGTTGTTATTCGCCATATGATTTGTATTCTTTATATATATATATATATATATATATATATATATATATATATATATATATATATATATATATATATATATATATATATATATATATATATATATATATGAAAGCAATATGATGCGCACGAAAAAAAAACCCCAAAGAAGTAACATATATACCTACTGTACTGTTCACACTTTAAAGGAGTGGCGTGTAGCCAATCACCATTCTAAAACCGATCTGTTTGGCAGTTTTTTGAAATTCCATAAACAATTTAATATATGTCTGTTGAAGACTGTCCTTTTTTCGAAACAAAATAGCCACAGATTTCAGCATTATAACTTGGATCTACAAGCATGATCTAGAATCAATAAATGTGATGGTTATGATTTAAAACACGAGTGTTTTACTTTTTGAGCTTAATTTAAATGGAATACTGATGTTTATGTAATACCTTTCAAGTAGGAGTTGTACGTGTTTTCAATGAAAGACATTTAACATAAACACAACTTAATTTAAGATAATAATAGTAATAAAAGATTATTTGATTTCTTTTTCAATTAGAATATGTGTAATTACTCTGTCACCTACACATGCATTGTAACTTTAAGATATAGGAAACACAATTTCACTATAGTGTAATTGGAAGGAAAGTCTACAAAACAGCGGCTGGCCAAATGCATTTCAATTTCAAATCCATTACAGGAAACATACATAAACGTTGCCATAGAAAGGCTTCAGATGCGTGGAATAATTAAATATTTAAAGCAATGTCATGTCGTGATACTAAGTAAAAGATCATATTATTGGTTTTGTAATTCTCTTCACAGACATTTCATCTTCCAACATAGACATTTCATGTTCCAACATAGCCATTTCATGATCCAACATAGACATTTCATGTTCCAACATAGACATTTCATGTTCCAACATAGACATTTCATGTTCCAACATAGACATTTGCGGCATAAAGGCAGTATTTTTATATAGGAATAAGATCTTACACTTGCAAAATATAAACATATATAACAATATTCAAATTGGCTCTTCCAATGTGACGGATTCCTTTAGGTTTTTCAATTCAAATGAACATGAATATTCATGTAGAATAATTTCGTATCATAAAATATGCCCGTAACAATCGGCATTTACGCAAGTAAAACCAAATTATCAGTAATAAGCACTGCTAATATTATTAACACCACTATGTTATCGCTAACACAATGTTTCTACTCCTATTTCAATTTCAATTTTATTATTCAACCACTATCATCAATATAGTCACTAATAACAGAGAAAAGGAGTTGTCCAATAGTTAAATATGAGGTCACAGACGGTGTGTTATTTGCTTTTTCTCCTTTCTTGCAACACACAATATTGCATTCAGAAGTTAATATAATCACTCAACAAAGTCGCCGCCAAAGCAAGTTAATCACCTATCCACTGCACCTAGCTGACCATGTACAGTCTTTCAGTTGACGAACACTGCTTCATCGACCTTAGTGTCATATAATTTAGTGATATATCGCAGCAGATAGTTCGTTTCGTCAAGCGCATATGCTTTTATTGTACATGCAATATAATCAAAGACTTAACATGCTCTGCTTATTTTATATGCAGGATGAAATGGACTCGGTGTATTTGTCCACACTGATATTGGTGATGATGTACGAGCGCTAACTAATCAATATTTGCACACATCTGCAGACAAATCATTTTTCAATGCTACCTACAGTACTGGAAAGGTGATGTATAGCACATAATCTGTCTGTCATATAAATTCCTTGAATAGATCGCACGTAAAAATCAGAATATTTATATTTTACTGAAAATTTTATTTTACAAAATATTGGTCTCTTTCAGTACACATCAACCAGAAGATACCGTTGATGTCACAAGCAGTCTGGCCACACATTCTACGATACTCATGAATTTTTTTACATTATTTATTTAATTTCGACAAATCTATCCACTACACTCCAAACCTGTTGCTGTATATATATGTATATATATATATATATATATATATATATATATATATATATATATATATATATATATATATATATATATATATATATATATATATATATATATATATATATATATATATATATATAAAGAATACAAATCATATGGCGAATAACAACCCTCTCAAACGTACTGGATCCACCAAGGGATCACGTCTGTCAGGGATTAATTAAAATAGATGCAATAAACTAACGACGAACAGTACGAAACTAGTAACTAACTAGCCTAAGCGCTTTCGACTCCCAATGAGTCTTTTTCAAAGGCAAATACAAAACATAGTTACGACAAACAAATAAACACAAAAACGTTGCGTTTGTAAACCTCTACATTTCTATCTTCACATGTGCTAAAACTATAAATACAACCAGCTTGTATAGACTAGTTGCGGAAACTGAAAACGTTGTATACAACGTTTTCAGTTTCCGCAACTAGTCTATACAAGCTGGTTGTATTTATAGTTTTAGCACATGTGAAGATAGAAATGTAGAGGTTTACAAACGCAACGTTTTTGTGTTTATTTGTTTGTCGTAACTATGTTTTGTATTTGCCTTTGAAAAAGACTCATTGGGAGTCGAAATCGCTTAGGCTAGTTAGTTACTAGTTTCGTACTGTTCGTCGTCAGTTTATTGCATCTATATATATATATATATATATATATATATATATATATATATATATATATATATATATATATATATAAAGAGATAGATAGATAGATAGATAGATAGATAGATAGATAGATAGATAGATAGATAGACAGACAGACAGACAGATAGACAGAGAGACAGAGAGACAGATAGATAGATAGATAGATAGATAGATAGATAGATAGATAGATAGATAGATAGATAGATAGATAGATAGAACTGGATAACGGGTGGTTGAGTGGTCTAAGGCGTTCACCTTTATTATATCGCTGACACTATCCTCCGTCCGCAATGGTACAAGTCTCGATTCTATCTATATAGGCATGAGAGAAGGCTTGCCACTAAGTAATTTTGGGTCTTCGGTTCTTCCCGAGTTATTCTATCGCCAAAAGTAAGGGCCATAATGTAGCGCCAAATAAGATGGTGTTAGATATATACACATGCACATACTCAACAACCAACCAACAAATCAACCATTCAAATTAATGTTTTTTTTCCCAGTGCGATCAATAAACATCTATAACGTTACAATTAATAAATTCGATGAGTTGTTTTTGGTAATATTCTTAGTTTATTGGTATATATATATATATATATATATATATATATATATATATATATATATATATATATATATATATATATATATATATATAAAGAATACAAATCATATGGCGAATAACAAACCTCTCAAGCGTACTGGATCCACCAAGGGATCACGTTTGTCAGGGATTAATTAAAATATATGCAATAAACTGACGACGAACAGTACGAAACTAGTAAATAACTAGCCTAAGCGCTTTCGACTCTTAATGAGTCTTTTTCAAAGGCAAATACAAAACATAGTTACGACAAACAAATAAACACAAAAACGTTGTGTTTGTAAACCTCTACATTTCTATCTTCACATGTGCTAAAACTATAAATACAACCAGCTTGTATAGACTAGTTGCGGAAACTGAAAACGTTGTATAATTCCCTAAAAGTCTACAAGCCAAAGCGACATCTATTTTTACTTTGTGTACATATGTAACGCAGATTATATCCCGGATATTTGATTCTATACCGGTTATTCTTATAGCAAAAATTGAAGGATAAGAAGAAGATTTAGAAAATGTTAAATTCTACTAGTGCATAGTTTTCATTTTCTAGTCTTCTTGGTTTAGACCGCTTGGTTTCAATATTCTAAGGCGGCGTATCCAGTATGATTCCTTTTCCTTCCTGGTTTCGGAACTCCAGCTGTGGTTGTTAGCAATAGCGATAAGTATTATATCACTGAAAGTGTAGCCAGGGGAAGAGAAGTGTTCTGCGACCTGGCTTCTGTACAGCTTTTTTGTCATCCAATCAGATCTATGAAGGTTTATCCTTATGTGTAGCTTTTCAGTTTCTCCCACGTACTGAAGGCCACAGATCTTACATGTGATGAGATAAATTACATTCTCTGTTTTGCACGTTTTGTTTGGACCATGTATGTTTAGTTTTTTTTAGTCACTGTGCTAGTGAATGTCTTGGTCTCCATCATATGTTGACAGGTTTTGCATCTTCTATCGCCACAGGGTCCAGATTGACTAGGTTGGTTTTGACTATCGATTGTTGTTAGCTTGGCCCTGACTAGGATGTCCTTTATTTTTTTTGGTCTCCGGTAAGCTACTACAGGTTTGTTCGGAAGTATTAGGTTTAGTATGTCTGACGATTGCACGGTTGGCCAGTGGTTTGCGATGATTTTACCTACTTTGGGATTGTCTGGGTGATAGGTCAGAATACATGGTATCCTATCAACCTTTTCTTTCTGTCCATATCTGAGTGGGTCATCACGGTTTGTTTGTTTGGCCCTTTGGATTGCCTCCGCAATCAGGTCTTTGTCGTAGCCTCGGTAAATTAAATGTTTAGCCAGCTCTTCAGACCTTTCTAGGAATCTTTCATCGTCGGAGCAAGTTCTGCGTATCCTCAGTGGCCTGGCTATATGGAATGTTCTTAATGCAGTGTTTTGGATGACAGCTGGTTGGGAGAAGATACTGGTGTTTGTCGGTTGTCGGTATATATATATATATATATATATATATATATATATATATATATATATATATATATATATATATATATATATATATATATATATATATATATATATATATATATATATATATATATATATATATATATACCACTCATGTGTACTAATATCCCTTGGGAAGTTACGTCAGAAAATAATTAAATGAGGCCAGGTATAAAATCAAAGTTTCACATTACCTGGTGACAATAGTTTATGTTGAAGGTTCCAGCGGGTACATGCATTTTGCTAATTTGCATAGGTAGGATCAGGAAGTGAAGAACCATTATAGGTAACTAAAATAGAGATGATACATGCGTGTACAACATCAACAGTTATTTCATATTATTGCCTTCAGTGAGAATGTATATGCAACTATGCATTATATTTTTCACACGTTTGTGAACAGTGGCAACGTTTCTCTGAGGTCAGATCTTACTATATATATATATATATATATATATATATATATATATATATATATATATATATATATATATATATATATATATAAATATATATATATATATATATAATTAAATGTGTATTATAATTACAGCTATTGCAAGGTTATGTGACAATATTAAACGTGGGGATCTTTCGGGATTGTGGAAATTGGATTTCGGCATATCTGTCAACTTCAAAAAAAAGAAGGGAGAATAACAAATAAAATAGTAGATTTGGACATAAAATGGGTAGGGTTTTACGTGGCATATTTCATGCTTTTGTTTCAATAAATATTTTTCAATCTTCCTGATCCAGTAAAGGTGAAAGTCGCTAAGAACGCACCAGAGGCGCCTACAAAAACATATTTGGGGGGCGCAGGGGGACTTTTTAGTCAGCAATGAAGTTTTATGTTCAAAGGTGAAATTAGGAGAGGCGAGTATTGCCCCCCTCTTGCCCAAGTGTACCAGTGTTCCTGTGCCATGTTTTCCCCCAGGACAAGATCCTTTATTGTATTCTGGTCAGCCGTGGCTAAACAGCATGATAGCTACAAAAGTACACCAAGCATAGGGCCAGTGTGACTAATTAAGTTAATCCTTATAATTAAATTTATCTTGGGAAAAGGACAGTAGTAAAGGAAAACGCAGATCCTAATCCAAAGACCCTTTTTTAAATCCCTGAGACATCCAAACGAATACAAATTACCCCTTTTCTCTATCCTAAAAACCCAACCCCTATACAAAATCCAAAGTACACAAAATACCTAGGTAATTTAAACAATAATCACGCTAAGAGCCCAGCTATAGAACACCTGTTGCAAAATACCTAGGTAACGTAATCGATAATTGCGCTAAGAGCCCAGCTATGTAACAGATGTTTACCGAGCCAGGTAACTTTCATTAATAATGATATACGTCATAAGGAGATCACGTGATCTTCCAGAATTTACTAGAAGATAGGTAAAATACCTTTGTCAGACTCTATCTTCCAAATCATTGCCATATAAAGTAGTAGTCATTGCGGTCGCTGAAATTTCAAGGGAGAGATAGGTAAAATGATGTGTCAGACTCAATCACGTGAGTCTCGAGAACATTCCAAAATCACTGGTATATAAAGCCGTTCAATTCTCTCATAGTCATTGCGGGGACGGACTCAAGAGAGAGGATACAACAGGAGAATCAGGTAAGTGATATTATTTATATTTCATCACCGATGATTAATATCTCAACTGTTGACATTAAAAATACTTCATTATCACGATGATAGAGACTAAACTTTACTTTACCACTCACACAACGACGAGATTCCAACAAATCTTTTATTTGTGGCTTGTTTAGAGGATATTTGTTGTCGATAAAATATACCTTTGACCGATCGAGATCAATTGTAAGTTTAGTATATTTTTGTTGGCTAATCGGACTATGAAATTTTTTAAATTCCGCTAGTAACCTTTGATACAATTGTTCGAGATAATTAAAATACTCTCTGTCATCAGATCTGATGAGCGAAAGTTTTAGCTTATCACGTGTTCCACTAAAACATATTCTTGATGTTTCATTATTGATTTCAACTGTCAATTGTTTGCCGTCCATCATTAGATATTTGATCTTGCTACTGTAGCTATTTGTCACTGTCAAATTTTCAAACATTATTTCTTAACTTTAGATAAAATTTCAGTTGGAAAAGATAATGTCAAGTATAGATCTATCATCATGACAATACCCTAGTGCAAGTGTATCTACTCCATTTTCGCAATAACGTTTATCATCAAGATTACTCAATCCGCGTTTGATAATGACATCTGTTTCAAGCTTATAACAATTCGCTCGAATTGCCATAGCTCTCATAAATCTAACACCGCCATCAAGCGCATACTTGTAGTCATCAAATTTCATAAACTTTTTAACAAAGTCACGAGGCAGACCTTTTGCTTTTTTCGTTATTTTATATTATCTGACAATACGGCATATATTTTGCTACGTAATCCGATAAAGTATTTGATAGCGCGTGAGTTCATTTCATTTTTGAACTTACCAATAACCTTTTTATTTGTGTCGTCATGAAATTTACTGTCACGTGGATAATTAGAAAGGTCAAACAGATATCTATTATCAAACATGTCCTGATAGATGTCCTCGCATTCGATTTCATACACATATGAATCAGTATCAGTAAAAGAATGATCTACTGGACGGCCATTGATTTTTAACAAAATTATAATGAAAATCATACATCAGCCACTTTGATAAATCTAACACTGAAGCTCCAACGTAGATCGGCTTGTTTAGTTTTAGATTTGTTTTTCTTCTTTGTATCGCAACAAGATTCTCATTAAAAATTTTCATGCTCACAAAATCATCGTCTGACACAAGTTTGTTTCTACGACTGATATCATTAACTAGTTCGATATTTACTCGTTTCCTAATATTCTCCATCGTCTTACCAAAAACGGAATTGTTCATAAGTTTAAAGAAGTTTTGATCAAAATCAGTTTTTGCTATAGCTCATCTTGAAGTGTTCGAGTTAATATGACCTCTCATCCACGGCGACTGATTAAATTTTAGTACACGATGAACTTTTCTCAACACAAGACCAGCATCGACTGCTTGTTTTAAAACTTTGTAATGCAAACATAATGACGTTTATGAAGCAAATTTGGTACTAGCTTTTTGACCATGGAATGTTGTCTTGGTGATGCTAACACTTGTTGTTCTTTTGATAACAAGCTATAATCTATAACCATCGATTCCGCGCAGAAAGAGTAATCGTTATGCAATTTGTGTAGCCAAGTTGGATAATCGAGATCAACTTTAACGAAATAAGAAACATCGTCAGGTATCTTTTTTTTCTGTCTCCGATAGAAATCGATCAGCCGTGATCCAGTGAAATCCACCAAGAGGCATTGGCTCTGCCATCGAATATCCGTACAAGTTATTACAATCTAGATAAACTATATACTTCGAAGGAAGCTCAGGATTATACTTTTTCAAATATTTGTTGTTTGCTTCAGCATATTTGTTTTGTTGTCACGCTAATACCGCCTCTGATACCTTTTTCGATAAAATTGAACATATTTACGTCAGTCACTAATTCCAACCTTACCATGCTAAACTTTAGCAGAACATCCCATGACAGCCCAGTGGCAGAATGATACCAGCAAGGATCTAGTCTGTAATTATTATAACTTACTTCTCGAAAACTTTCAAAAACATCTACGTCAGTTTTCAGGTATAAATCATGATAATCACCAAATGTCTCACAATCATACTCTTTCCAGATATCTTGTGCATACTTGTATTCATCATCGGTTATATTTTCATTTTTAAGTTGAGAGTAAAATTTATCTTTGTCAGGTAAAGATGTTTCATCAAATTTACTCCAGTCGTCGAGATATTCATACGGAAATACCCCTTTTTTAGCTAGTAGATTAAATTTATCTCCAAAACAGTCTCTTAGGTTATCAAATTTACTACAACCTTTTACTAACTCATCTAACGATGCTGCCATAAACTTCAAGCTGTCAATGAAACGCTATTTACCTAGCGTAACTGACATATACTTTTCAAAATTATCTGGAATGCATTTGATGACATTATCGAGTTTTAGACGAGCTTTTATATCAGGATCACCAAAAGCTTCTACTATAAAATGGCTATCATATCTTCAAAAATTGTGAAGAATAACCGGGATAAAATCTGGAGCATGAAATTTTAAATTACACTGATTATGAACCGCTCCACGGTACTGTCCGGTCAAATGGCAATGGTCATGTACTTATTTTGTTATCGTCAAAAGTTTTTCACAAATATGACAAATGTCTGCTTGCTCGTGATCAGATTCTTGTTGAGGTGTTAATTTAATCATTGGCGTTACTCTTTTCAAACGATAAGTAATATTATCAACTTCGTTAATCAACTGCTTGAGAAGCCAGACAGCTGGATTTTTACCACGATAGTATTGGATTGGTTTAGATAATCTCGAATCAGTGCAGCAAACTACCTTGTACGCTACTCCATATAAAACATGATTTTGAACTTTTCTTGTACGATATTGATTAGGATTATTTTCTACGAAAAGTACAGGTTGAAATAAACATTCGAAATCAGCGTATATAACGAAAGGAATGTTTAGTTTATGATTATGATGGACAAACTGTAACACACTATCTTTTTTAGACGGCTTTGTTATTCTTTGTACATCAATACAATACTGCAAAATGATTTTGTAATTTTTCATGGTCATTACAACCGTGCAAACAGCGATAACAAAAGAAAGTTTTCTTTTTTCGTTTATTGTACTGTCCACCAACTAGTCCGTTAAAGTTTTTGATACAAACGTAATGGTTTCTATAAAACAGTAAATTGATAGTCGATTGTGAAGCTTTTCCTAAAATATATCTCGGATAGACCTTTTCTTTTTCATCAAGTCCGAAAACGTTAATCGAAACATTGTTTTGCTTTTCAAATTTTGGTATTTGATTTTCTGCCAATGGAAAATAAATACCAGCACAATTTAATCTTGACACGTGACTGATATACTTCTCAACCCGATCAGCGTGTTTTTCTGCTGGAAATAATGCAGAAAGAACAGCCCCTTGGAAACATTTTCTATCGACGTTTTTTTATGTTTATACAGCATCTTTTATTATTTTTTTTGGTGGTAGGTCAATATACGAACTAACGTTTCATCGTGTGAAACAAAATTTCCTTGATCATTTCAAACTTCCAACCCGAACCTAATTCGGTAAATTCCTCTATTTTTTCCACATTTCTTGGTGTATTTCATCAGCTAGTAACAAAAGATCAGTCCCAAGTAAAACACGTCTGGATTTCGCGTTGATATAAGGGTCTATAGTTTCCTTGTCAGTCGATTCTTCCGTCACAAATAGTTTTGAAAATATAATGTGATATTGTACTAATATTCTTAGACCCTTGTGTTTTTAAAACTCACGTTTTACGGTTGTCTGTAGCAGATGAAAGAGATTTGTTGTAGTAAAATTTATCAGTACGATTCGATTATTGAACCGATAACTGTTGTCAAATCCTGTAAAGGCAGTCGCTATTTTTTTAGGTACTCCAATAAGGCTCTTTTTGGCTATGTCACGTAATTTCGACATTGCTATACTATAATCTAATGTCTAATTGATTGTTCGATCGATAATTTACCACACACAGCGCATGCAACAGGTTGAAAAAACAATTAGAGATATAAAAATCACTATAGTATAATGACACAAAATCTGACAAGCGCATGTGAGCAAGAGGAATATCACGTTCACCCAATGTACAACCTATACGCTGGAAATGCATTAGGTTCGGTTATTAACATCAAAACTAGAAATTCTGTTGGCAAAGCAATGTCAGCGGGTTATAAGATGAGTGTGAGGAGAAATAATGTCGAGAGAATGGAGATGTTTAGAAAAGATTTTATTTGCACGTTGTTCTGCGATGATATTCCACATGGACAGCGTGTAAATCATGTGAACGGTGCAGTCACTGATGATAATGTTGAAAACTTATCTTTACAAGATGAATTTCAGCCGCATCCGGTCTTTGATTTATACGAGGCTAACGATCGCGGTATTTTTAGAAACAGAAAAACTAGAAAAGTTCTTGGTACTATAAGCACTATGGAGTATCTCGTAGTTACTGTTAGAGGAACACTAGTCGATAAATTTGCTTATAAATCTCATCGTTTTGTTTACGAGGTATTTCATGGATCTATACCCGATGGTCTGGTCATTATCAGTAACGTAAAAACAGACAATCGATTGGAAATTCTAGAAGTAGTGACGCAACAGGAAAATGTGAAAAAAGGACGAGGTGGTGGTATTAATTATAGATGCCCAGCAAAACCTGTTGTTTCGTTAAATCTCAAAACGGACGAGGAGATTAAATTCAAATCGATTACAGCTGCGGCGAGATATTATAATATACATCCTATGAAAGTAAAATTTGTAGTTGATAGAGTAACAAGATCAGCTTTTTTAAGCGAATACAATGCTAGGATTTGTTTTAGATATGATGATTAAAATTATTTGATGGCTCGGTTTTAGTCAAGCAATGATGAGCAAATGCTATAACATCATTACGATCAAATTTTAAAGTCGTTACTGTACTTTCATTAATTTTATTTTTTTCTGCTGCTGTTAATAATATTTTATGAGAATCACCTTGAATCACAATAACGCCAACAGAGTATACACTATAACCCGACAAGCATTTTCTTACCGCTTTGGCTAGTTTGTTGTAATTTACTATATTAACCTTTTGGTGATATTTTACCTCGTCGGTCATCTTATAATAATAAACTAGATAAAAATATATTATAATAATGGACTTGATGAAACGACTCGCTGAATTATACGCAGAAGATACCACTGCAAGAGATGTAAACATTAACGATAACGTTGCAGACAATATTACAATCACTAACGATATGATAGATAAATCTGTTGGTTATAGCGAAGATGATATTTTATACAACAGCGAGTCTGTCGATGATGATAAAATAGTCACCGTCATTGATAGATCAAATTACAGCAGAACAACCACTGGAAAATATAATGTCAAGTATCACATTGCTAAAAAAATAATAAAATTTAAATTTACCGTTGCCGAACAATAACTGTTTTGGCAGCTAATCAAACCTTTGTTAAACATTAACATTCCAGGCCGACAGAAAAATATCAAATTCGATTTCATTTTTGTTAAAACTTTTAATCTAATGACGATCTCTGACGATCGCAAGCAGTATCTAATATCGTTATGTAAACCAGTAAAATGTAAATCTGTCAAACGAAAGTTTGAATTAATTTATAATAGCATTATATTATAATCTGTTTGGTTGGAATCCAACTGTTAGATTTATCGCTATAACCACGCCATTTGACTAAACTTTTATCTCCTTTTTTCCTAATCACTTTTTCGATAACGAAAACATCTTGTTCAGTTTTCTGTAGTTCTTGTTCGTAAAAACTACCTATGATAGGTTCACCTGCCAGATCGTTTAACGCGTATGTTACAGGTATTGTTAAAAGTACTTTATCAACAAAAAATACTTCTTCGCACCAGTTCGGAGTAAATTCTTTTGCAAATACCTTTTTTATCAAAGAAATTCTAACTTTATCACCAACCTTAAATTTATGTCTGCGGTACATGTTTTCGTTTGCTAATATCGGATTTTTAATAGCATTATTAGGTGACATTTTGATGGTTCGATGTTTTGCGTTATTATACTTGTCCACGATTTGAGATAGATCATCGTATACCTGTTGGTGTTTTTAGCTGTCAAATGTTTGTATATTTTTTCGTTTAACGTGCGATTAAATCTCTCGACAACAATGCTTTCACCTTCGTTCCCTGTAACTTATTTTTATATTATTTTGTTCTAGAAACTGCTCAAACTTTTTGTTAAAAAAACTCGGCTCTGTGATCAGTCCAGATTTTATTCGGTTTTCTTTCTGTACTCGTTATTATTTGTTTTAACGCATCAGTCATTGAAGTTCCTGTCTTATCCGAAACAGGTACACTGAAAGCTTATTTGTTAAAGACATCTATAACCTTAAACAAATATTTTTGGAGCGCCATCAGCGCCAACGTTAAACTGAGCCAGATTGGATACATCCAACAAATCTATTGCCCAGATATTATCTACGGCGTTAGCGACAACTTTACGTCTCGGAAACCTTTTCTTAGGTCTATGTAGTTCGACTGCAAGATCATCGTATACTTTACTCGGGAGTCCAAGTTTATATTTTGCTCCAATCATTCCCTGAACAAATCTTCTATCAAAACGTTTTCGTAGATTTGTTGGCTCCATATCACGTAATTCGTCTAAAATTACTTTATCACAATCTGCTTTCGAGTTTTCATGATCACGATAACAGATATCATGACGCATTGCTATTGCATCTAATTGATTGTATGGCTCTTGTCCTGGCAATGGATTGTCGTTTTCATCTAGTTGTTGATCTAGCGGATTGTAAGGTCCTGTATACCAATGACCTGGCAAAGTCCAACTGCCTTTCGGATTTGGTAATTTTCCAATAATTTTGTGTCTATCTATACCTGTACCTATTATTTCTCTGTTGTTACAACATTGACAGTATGAGACAATTTTATTTTGCTCAAGACACAAAAATCTGTCAGAATCACAGTTGCATATCATTCTATATTTTTAGTCGTCTACTAAAATATCATCAGTGACAACATTAGGATAACCATCTCCCGGTGACGTTTTCTTTAAAAACATATTTTTTCTCTTTGCACAGATTGCACAAATACTTTCTAACATAATCCTGTTGTTTTTTGTTTTTTCTGTTGTTTCATTAATATTTTCTGTTTTAGTCCTACCCTTGAGACAATATGTTAACATTATTATACTTGTAAGTTTAGATAAAATTAATTGCAATCTCATCATTAGCGTGAGAAGGTTGCTTGTCAAACTGTAAAATAAATTTTATAAAATTGAGATTTCTGCTCATCTGTCGGAAAAACATTATACAATAATATCCGGAAGCAGACGTTCCATCAGGTAAGAGTTGATTTGACGAATAATATACCTTATTAAATTTTTTTGTTCATATACCTTTTAATAACATCGCTTGAAGGAAGGCCAAACGAATCGAAATAATTATTATTATAAACTGTTACCCAATGTGTACCAGATCCGTCATTGGAATCTTGTAAATTATTCACACACGAACTTACAGCTGACGGTTATTTTATTACTGTGAGTTCGTCTTTAAAATAAACTCCGTGAAATCCAGGAACCGCTTTTAACTTATCAATTATATCAAAATTACTCAACGGGGTGGTCGTGTTCCCGGTAATGTTAGACCACGTCCAATACCCAAAAGATTTGGCAGCAGACTTCCCGCTAGTCCCGCTAAAAGTGGAGCGAAAATAATAATTCCTCCTTGTTTTGCCTGTTTGCGTTTTGTTGTTTTCTTTTTTTTTTGGCGATTATGTTTTTTTTCTGACGATTTTGTTTTTCGTTGCGGCATTATAATATATCAATTACATATAATTTACAATTTTTTTTATTCCACTTCCACGAATGATACCATTACCTTCAACAGCTTTCTTCGTTGCGCCAGAGACTGCTCCTGATATTGCTGTTAGTCCTAATGTTCCCAACACCGGCAAAACTTTACGTATTATTGTACTAGTTAATACTGATAATGCTGGACCAAGAAAACCACATTTAACGACAATGTCGTTTGCCAGCGCTGTCCTCTGTGCAGCACTTAAATTTAAAACAAAAGTTATTTTTTACGATTATACTTGTTTACTTGATTTTTTGTCTGCATTAATTTTGTTAAAACACCATCAGCAATATCAGGGTTGATTTTTAATGATACCTCTTCTCGCTTTGCAACAGCAGCTACTAATTTTTTAACTTGACCATCAGTCAAATATACTTCTTTTACAATATATGTTGTCATTTTATATAACAACTGTAGATTAATCTTGAACTGTCATTTCACCTCCAACAGAATCTATCGTGATAAATCTATCACTAAACACTAATGCGTATACGTACAACGGCGCTATTGGAACCGCTCCAAGTGTCCATGTAATTTCAATATCCGCTGTGCTGTCTACAGCTCGCTCACTATGTTTACTAACATCAAAATGAAATATAGGATAAAGTGTACGAAATTCCTCTGCTGATATCTGAGATAAATCTGCAACATCCTGATATTTTTGAATTGCGTCAAGCAGGAACATGTACGGTCGAGTAATATTTTTATTAGCGTCATCAGCAAAATTACATTCTATAGCTCGTTCTGGATATTGCTACGAATTTAGTCTAGCGTATATTCGTCTGACATCAGCGTGGTCAAATATTGCATTATTTTGTTGTTCGTTGCCTCGTCGGGCGTGCTGTTGAAATACGACAAATATTTGTCTCAGCAGTTGTTCGCTCGATGTTGTCGTGACCCTCCACGTATATTCAGTAGTATTTGGAACCGCTGTCTGATATACCTTATGCTGCTTAAAATAAATTCTGTTTGTATGCTTATCAAGCGTACTATTTAGTTCTGACATTTTAGTGATCGACGGTGTTATACGTGGCATCCACAAAGCAAGTTTATTTATGATAAACTGTACATCAGCTCCTCCAGATCTAAACAAGCAATGGTTTTGTTCTGCTCGATCTAAAATAAGAGTATGTTTTACTCCGCGAAATACTTTATCATGATCGCGACAAAAGCCGAAAATCATACTTAGTGGAAGCATCATTGTAATTTGACGTGATCCTGCTGCAAGTTCTCTTTGCCTAGCAAAACCTTCGTTATAACGAGGATTTCTCACATCAAGTATGTTAAGAATAAAATCCAGCATTGCAACGGCGTCTACAGATGCTCCTGGTGGCGTTATATTAAGATTAGTAAAAGCTGCAATAAGTGAGAGTCTCACAGCGTCTGCATTAGCAGCTGCACCTGGTGCTGCTCTACCTAACGCGTCTGCATTAGCAATAAGAAAATTTCTCACAATTACAAGATCTGCAGCAGTGTCAGCTCCGTGCACCATAACACCTGTCTTAAAAAATTCAGTTGACTCAGCTATACCCCGCCCAGTATCTTTAATCCACATCATATTAGTTGCAGTTGATCTTGAGTAATCATCTGAAAACGAAATAATATTTAAAATTGTACTTGCAATTTGTAGATGACATGAAGTATCTGCTATAGTTTGATTGGCCAGTTGATATCTAGCACTTTTGAATAAACACCAGCCGTTATTTATCAGAGCTACTTCTGCTCCAACTGCAATTGCAGTAGGTGGATTGGCTACTGTCGTAATCTGACCACGAACTTTCAACATAGCCTTATGTGGCAGTAGAAATACGTCTTCGTCTCTGGTGTTAAAAGTTCTAATACCAGCTTTATTTGGTTCGTTAAAATTCTCATCGAGATACTCAACATACTCAAATTCTGTCACATCGTTGTCGATGTCATGAGTTTCTGTTAACTCGAGATAATTTTTACCAGACATTTTATTTATTAGATTATATAAAATTTTATTGCGGCACTGTTACTTTAGATATTAATTTTTGTATGATCTGTTCGCCCTTTGGTGATAATAACTTGTTTTGTCGTTGTTATCATAAATCGTTGAGTTTCTTTTGTTGGAGCGATTTCTGAGATAGCTTGTTTTATTTCAGATGCAGTCCGTGGACCTCCTTTTATTTTATCAGCTATTTATTATCCCTCCGCAGTCCCAGCGACAGATGTAGCCCCAGTTGCAAAAGCTTTACCAGCGTCAATAGCAATTGGTGCAACTTTACGCGCTATACCCGGAACATTTTCAATAACTTTAGTGAATATATTTCCAAAAAATCATGCTACTATTTTTCTATTTTGTTTCATTATATATGATGTTGTATAATTTTATTATTGCTCGCGTAGATGTAAATAATAAGTTACAACTTCATTAATAAAATGCAACTCTTTTCCAGATTGATCTGTCAACTGCATTATTATACTTGATATTTGATTTTCAACATTTAACGGATAATAGATAATATGTCGTGGAGTTATTTGCATGAGAGAACCTGGCGAAACTTATGGTGAGAAACAGTAAATCGTTTGACCTTTGCTGCCTTTTGATGTATAAGAGCCAGAAGCAATGGAGCAATTTACTAATATCGTATTTACATCTGTTATATTTACTGGCAGTTCACTGTCATACGTAAGAGCCTGATCAAGTGCAGTGTAAGTTTTTTTCAGTAAATCCTAACAGTTATGCAATACTTCTTTTTCTTGGTTCAAGACTGATTACTATATTTTTCAAAGTTATCCTAGCTCGCAATGCGTTATAATTCGCTGCCAACTCGAACTTATCAGCCACACCGCCAGCTTTTGTTATGAGCCCTTTGATTGTTCTGTGTATATCAGTAATATAATAAGTTCCTTGTGGAATTTTTATTTTTTTTTTTTTGTTGTAGATATTGAAGATGTTGTAATCATAGTAAACAGCATTTCATCGTTAATATCATTTTTCCCGTTAGGCATAGCATTCCAGCAGGTACAAGAAATTAATCCAATCTCATATTGTTTTGCAGGATCTATTTGTATAGGAGGAATATAATTTACTGAAAAATTTGCACTATCTTTCGCAGACTCACTAGAGTCTAACAATAATGTTGTTGACATTGTTTATATTATATCATTTTACAAAATTAAGTCGCGGTCTAAAGTTTCATATTCGTCAGGTGTTAGTAATCCGCTCGATCTTAGATGATCAAGAATGTCAATGATTTCATTATCAATATCAACACTAACATTCCCAGCCTCTTTTGATAATATTAATAGCATTAATCTACATATCATTTCAGTAGTTGATGTAAATACTTTTACACCAATTCCTGGTTTTCCTTCTCTATTTTTTTCTCCACGAATTTTATCGAATGTAGTAAATTTCTTTCTAAAACTCCATCCCTTACCAAAAGGTTTTTGTCTACCACTTTCTGCTGTTCTTTCAAATGTTGAAGCAATAACACTATATCTCATTCTATCATTAATTGGAAGTATATTCTCAGTTTCTGTAACCGTGTTTAATTCATCTTTAGCAGCAGCTCCGTCTCTTAATATGGTATTTAATCTATCCATTATACTTGATTTTCTACATTTGTCCACTTATTTATATTATCAATATCTTTGCTATTTTCTTTCTTTAAAAAATCATCATACTCATTTTCTTTTATCTCATCATTTGCTCTTCTTATAAAAAAATTTCTTTTCTCTCCAACTTCCATAAACTTAACAGTAAGTTCACCAATTTCTTTTTGCTCCTCTTTTATATATTTTATTTCTCCTAATAAATTTGTCACAATATTTTTTATTCCTTGCGTTGTTAACTCTGCCAATGTTCGCTCAAGTTCCAACGGATTATTTATCAAACGATCTGTTTCAGCTTGTCTAGAAGCAGGATCAGCTATATATTTGCTGTAAAAGTCTCAGTTAGTTTTCTTTTTTCTTCATCAGATCTAGTAGCAATTTTTTGCAGCAGCTGCTTCTTGTTGTTCTTTAACAATTCCAACCAACCCTTTTTCTTGCAGTTGTTTAAGTTCTTCTTCTGATAGTGGTTTAGTTTCAGGTTGTTTTCCAAGTAGTGCTTCAGTAACTGGTTTAAAAATTGTGGCTGTTGCTTCTGTAGCAGTTACTTGTCCACGTCGTGCTTGCTGTACTTTTTGCTTAAATGATGCCTGAGATTGAGCAAGTTGTTTTAGATCTTCTATGTGTTTTCTATATTTTGCTCGTTTTTCCATTATTATTATTATTATAAATTTTATAAAGCTAAAACGCTTTACTGTAAGTAACTGTTAATACAACCTGTGGAACATTTTAGTTGGATCATTTGTAAGTGTATTAAAGAAGAAAAAGTTGTATTTATCTTTTGTAGCATTACGATAAAGTTCAATAAACTTATCTTTTGTCACGTCACCGCATTGCTCGCTTGCAATATTTCTAACGTCAACATTGTTCAGTCCTGGAAATAAAATAAAACAACAAGTGTTTCGCCGAATAAAACTGTCAACATTATAAAATCCTTGAGCGAGATAAACAGAATTACACTGTTTATTACGTGACAGTGAGAAATACGATCTTATTTTATTCATCTCCATGTTATTTAGAGGAATATCGTCAAAAACTACTATCTTGTGTTCATCTGCATCAAGCTGATTAACTGGAATAAGATCTTCCGGCTGCCTAATTATAAAAAAATCTTCACCAGCCTTAAGATCATCACGAAGCTTGTTATTATACTCGCTTAATAACTCATACTTATCTTGCTGTGGATTGATCGTGTAAATATATACCCTATCGTAGTTAAAATTATTACCAGGAAGTAAATTCATAAGCAAATTTTTTTTCCTGATCCAGTTCGCCCAACAATAGAATATTGACAATCAGGAAGTTAATTGTTATGTTTATGCTTCACCAGTCTCTCTGTATCAAAGTTTAATATTGTCGACTTTGCCATTGTTGTTATAATTTTATATAATAATGATAATTTTATGTAGGATAGTAAATAATGTGTTACTTTACAAAATGTGCAACATAAGCAGGAGATGTATCCACAGAAGGTTATCAAGGTGACTTATCAAGGTATGCAAAACTTGATCAGCACAAAAAAAATCAATAATTTATTAAATGTTGCCAGTGTAGATCCAAATGAAGTCGTCCTTTTTCCAGGACAAACAAGGACGATTAACAACGAGTAATGTGCAACTGTCAGATGTACTCGTACGAAATCCTACTGCGGATGCTGATAATATCGTTACTTTTAACAATCGAGGTAAGATACAAGATTATGGTAGGTCAGTGAATGATTATGTTAAAAAACCAGGTGATGTATTTACTGGGACTGATCTTATGAACAAAAAAAAAATTACAGATCTTGGATATCCAGCTACTGATAATGATGCTACAACAACAAAATATGTTGACGATCAAGAATCAAAGTATGTGTCAGTCAACAGTGGTATAATGCGTGCATTTCTCAACATGAACCATAATGCCATTAATTACCTCAGAAGAGCAGAGTCTGATTTTGATGCTGCAACAAAGAAATACGTCGATGATCAGGACGTTCCAATCAATAATGAAATAACCGCGCTCAAAAATGAATTTCTTGGTCACGTGAACACGTTTTTAAGTTTTCGCAGAAACATAAACACACTCAAAAATGAATTTGTTGGAAATCCATCAAATGTTGACATTACACTCGCTATTATTAACACAAAACTCAATGATATTAACATAAAACTAAATGATATTATTAGTGGAATTCCTAGTATTGTTGGGAAAACAACTATGATTAAAATTCCTCACAAGCAGATAAAAATATTGTGTATACTGTTGCATCCGGTTATAGTGGATGGACATCACAGAACAACTCTATCAAATATATTGCAGAAGTTACCGGTGTGTATAGATTGTCAGTGTTTATCGATGCAAAGTTTAAAATATTTACACATATTCGTGGCGTCATTCAAATGATGACTTATTTGGAATATTATCTGTAATAATAAATAAAATATTCTGAGAAAGATTTTATACTTGAACCAACTGATGAAAATTTTGTAGGCCCTTATCGGTGGTGTTTGGAATTTATAGTTGAAACACTGTGATTACTTACTACTTACCCAAACATGGGACTATGTAAACTAATATTAAAATGAAAATAAGTATAGTTGATTTCAATCATATTTCAAAAGATATTCCAGGACAGGATGTGTACGCACTAATACAATACTACAAATATTATCATAAAAAACTTTGTTGCGTAAAAATATGTTACAAATACTACAAGATCCTTCGAGTAATATCATATCTACCTTTGCTAATGACTAGTTCTGGTATAATTTCAAGTGGGGTATCATTAAATCCGTTTTTGTTAATCATATCTGGTATAGGTGTCTCTCTTTCAACAGCGTGTAAAAAAGTTGAACCTAGACTCGCAATTAAAAAAAATAATTGCCAAGCGGCTAATATCACCTATAAAAAATTACTCGATCAGATATGATCTTACTTGCGTGGGATAAAATATGATATGGACGATTTAATACGCGAGTTCCGTATTATTGATAGTATGTTAACAGATATTTTACCAATGAGAGTTAGCAAGTATGAAAAAAATTATCAAGAAAAGTATGATATAATGTAAAAATATTATCTAAAGTTAAAATATAATATCACTTACCTGATTCTCCTGTTGTATCCTCTCTCTTGAAAGTCCTTCCCTGCAATGACCATAAGAGAATTGAACGGCTTTATAAACCAGTGATTTGGAAGGTTCTTGAGAATCACGTGATTGAGTCTGACTCATCATTTTACCTATCTCTCCCTTGAATGTTCAGCGACCGCAATGACTACTACTTTATATGGTAATAATTTGGAAGATTGAGTCTGACAAAGGTATTTTACCTATCTTCTAGTAAATTCTGGAAGATCACGTGATCTCCGTATGACGTATATCATTATTAATGAAAGTTACCTGGCTCGGTAAACATCTGTTACATAGCTTGGCTCTTAGCGCAATTATCGATTACGTTACCTAGGTATTTTGCAACAGGTGTTCTATAGCTGGGCTCTTAGCGTGATTATTGATTAAATTACCTAGGTAATTTGTGTACTTATAGACTTTGGATTTTGTAGAGGGGTTGGGTTTTTAGGCTTGAGGAAAGGGGTAATTTGTATTTGTTTGGAGGACTCAGGGATTTTAAAAAAAGTGTCTTTGGATTAGGATCTGCCTTTTCCTTTACTCTTAGGACTGCCCTTCGGACATTCTTCAAGCAAACCATGTTTTATTGAGTGTGCGTATAAGCACCAGAAATTGGAGCTTGCTTTGCCTAGGTTTTCATATTAACAGTTCAAAACTGCAGTCATAAGATACCGTACTTGTGGGAACTGTTTCTTCACATGATTTTTTCCCACTTTATTTTCCTAAGTTTAACTCTTAACTCACATAATACTGTTTCCTAAATAATGTTTTCTCTGAATCAGTTCTTTTGGGGCACATATACCGTGTGGTCTGTTTTGTTTGTCTTTTTTTTCCCTTCTTTTAATTGAATGATGGTCATTGAAGCTGACATATACGATAGGGGATTGCCAGGTGTTTACTTACAGTACTTCTTTGGCAGACATGGTGACACGATTTTGTTTGTAGATAAAATTAATTCACAGTGACCATTCCTGGGAATGATACTAACTGGTGGCAATTGTTTAAATATTCATGTAGATTACAAGCCATGCAAATGGGAAGTGAGCGAGAAATTGTATAATGATGTGGAATGCTTCAATTGGTGTAGCGAAATACACTTCATTATTCACCTGGCACATATTATGGGTACTGATCACATTAATTACACGGTATTTAATATTTGAACAATATTTTCTTAAATTTATCATCACATTACCCAGTGATGCTGGTTGCCACCATGGTTTGAGTTCATCGGATCCATTTTAAGTCGCACAAGCTTCATTCTTCCACCTTTTTATATTCGATGTTTGTACGTTTTACAGAGTTTCCTTAGAGAGTTTCTTTATCCGAACAAATGAAAGATGAAGGTGATGTCATCTAGAAAGTGATATCATCTTCCAATGTTTTAAGCCCTCAGTCGCATCTCTCTTATGTTTCTTCAAACTATGCCCTAAGTAGGACATACGTGTTTTAAAAATCTATCTCATGTGATCACCAAACCATACTCATGAAATAGATATGTTAAAGGTGTATATTTTAATCAAACTAGGCTTAAAGCATTCCATTAGGTTAAAGTCATTTTCATTAAAAATTTTACAATTGATGATCAAGTTTATTTAGTCACGTTTAATTTCGTATTTAACATTATATTTTCAGGTAACATCATTCCTGGTTTTCAGTGATTAATTGACAAAATGGGTAGACGTTGAAAAAATTCACAATTCATCTGCAATTACAGTTCACATTGTTCAATGTGTTCACAAAATGTACGGTTGGTCGGAGACATAATTAAGAATCCAATCTGTGAATCTTCAGTTCAAATAAGGTTCGCTCATACAAATTTCAGTGGTCCAAGGATAATCTCCAAAACCTAATCCAAAAGGACTAAAATGCAATAATCCTTTCACTGATTATCCAACAGCAAAATAACAGGAAATGACCACCATCATCCCTAACTTTTCCGATATCAAAATAATATGTACCAAATTGCTACATGAACCTCTTCTGATCGAAAACTGTTCGGCAAATCGGACTGAAAACCGTTAACCGTGACAAATTTATTGCCGTTGTCGACACCATTTAGCTCGGTGATCTAGGGAAATCAACTCGTACATTCGGGAAAAATAGCTGAATCGTGTGAAGCATGTGGGAATGCAAACCTATAAATCAACAAGTTCCACTGATACAGCACAGAAATGGAGAAAAACTTTCAAATAAGGTGGGCAGGGATCTGTTTGAAATCGAAGGTAGTATCTCATTTTGATTGTCTACTTTTTCAATTTTCGAATAACTGCACTATTTAACCACGACAAATTGTAGTCAAGTTGTCATCAAGTTGTAACCGTACTTAAACGTTTTTCATGATATGAAATGCCCACCGCGTCCATGTCTGATAATGGATCCCAGAAGACAGGAAAGGAGATTTCACAGTTCTTTAAAAGCACTATGGGGCATTAACCGCAGAGCGTCAGCCCCAAATCAGCAGCAAGAAAACGGAATGCTGAATATGTTGTTAAAGTCATTAAGAACATGATGCAGAATACACACATAAACCGTAAAGATCAATATGAAAGCTTGTTAGAATTTAGAAACACTCCTTGTCAGGATACTAGACATTGTTTGGCTCGGGTATTTTTCGGAGGAAGCTCCCTTTCAGTGATTCCATTGACAAGCGATGCGAATAATGAATTAGATATTAACTACCGATCAGCGGGAAAGAGCTCGGTAAAGAAACGATACGATAAAAAATCTCAAACACGATCACCACTGAGTATCGGAGAGTCAGCATATATTGAACACACGAGGTAAACATGGAAATTTGGTAGAAGGAAGGAGAGACTGAGTGAACAGTCGGGATGAAGTATCGTATGGAGCAAATCGTGTGCACATACAAAAAAAAAAACAAAGATAAAAGTATCTTCGCTTGCATGTGGATCAAAGAACAATGACGTACCGACAAATAGCCACCAATATCAAACAACTGCAACACCAAGTGAATCAAATAGCTCCAGAATTTTACCTTCAGAGAATGTTAAAGATTACGTTGTGTCTAGTTCAGATATAATGACAACGATTATGCCAAGAGTTAGATCCAAGATAAGCAGGTAGCACATCTGTCTGACACTCTTTTGTCTGCTACAAGTGAATTAGATTCTTTAAACATATACATCCTAGTCAGTTAATTTGGGGCCGTCCATAAATGACGTCTCGCACCTATGGGGGAAGGCGCCCACATTTATGACGAGATGTATCGAGGGGGATGGGTTGTTTAAGAAATATGACGTTACGTTGTTTGTTTTTGATGTCGTACTATATCAGAGTGCAGCGCCACACTAAATGCAAACTACAATGACAATAAACTGATTTAAAACACGTTAATTTTCAAATAGAAAATACGGATTTTTTGGGATTGAGACAGGGCTTTGTGAGCTCGTATTTGAGGGGATACGATTTGTTTGACGAAGTGTGACGATGGGGAGAGGGAAATCAGCGCTAAAAACCTTGACGTCGTTCAAGGATGGCTTCTTTTACACGGTTTTCCTTAGTGAAAATTGATTCAGGAAAAAAAAGATTTCAAGTTTATCTTTCACTATACACAAAATGTCCAGCATATCCCAGGTATTTGTATTAATTATTGAAAAGATAACTAGATCTTTAAAGAGAAAAGGATGCTGAAAAAAACTAATGTAGCGTATTTTGAAACAGAATATAGTTGATTCAGTCAGCTCCCAGTGTAGGTTCACGACTGATGCCTCTTTATTAGACTATGATGCAATTTGTGTAGTAATGTAGATAATGACCCTAACTAAGATGTATTGCTCTGAGAACACAACCGACCTGTAAAACTCCTGACTTGAATGTCCCCTACCAGAGGACCATAGATCGACGGTCAAAATCAGCTCGAAATGAGTGCAGAATCAGTCCTTAATTTGAGCTGTAAAAGCCTGGTCCAAAGCTAACTAAATTGTATTCTGTACGCTGATTGATAGATGGATATCCGTCAATATCATTTTCTATAGGAAATCTTATATGATGGCGTGACCATTAGAATATTACCCTTCTCTTTGAAAAGACACACTAGAATGCATACTGAGAACAAACAACACATATGTGAAGTATGTAGGATATCATTTAAACGTAAATATTCCTTGTTAGGTAATTTGAGGACACACTTGGTAACAAACGACACAAATGGGAAATTTGTGGGAGGTCGATTACTCTGAAAAATATATTGCAGGACCAAATGAATGAACACACTGGGGATATGTGTTGTATATGTGGAAAATTGTTTATCCAGAGATATTATTTGTTAAGGCAATTGACAATCCACACCGGTGACAAAGGCATAAAAACGTAAAAATTGTTGCCAACATGACCTGATTTTAAAATTATATATATATATATATATATATATATATATATATATATATATATATATATATATATATATATATATATATATATATATATATATATATATATATATATATATATATATACTAGTTCCAAACCGTTCCAATGTAATCTATATGGAATGTGGAAAACTGTTTGACAACAGCACTGAATATTAAAATTACATCCTAGTACATCTTTCTGTTAAACCGTTAAAATGTGAAATACATTGAACAATATTTGGCTTTGGATCCAACATCAAAAGACACTTCATATCACATATAGGTGACTAATCAATAACTTTTGAAATATGTGGTAAGCTGCTTAACAACAAATGCAATAAACTTGACAAGGCACATATTGTCACATATGGAAACAAATCATTTAAATGTGAGTATTGTGGATAACTGCTTTGCATGTACGTAATATATTGATTATGCATTTAACTTTGGACATAATTCAGTGACAGTTACGGTGCAAAATATGATAGATGTAGTAACTATTACCTAGATGTTAAATCTGAATCAACAGGTGAAGAAATACTCATACAAGTAAGAAATATGAGGTGAATCATTTTTCATAAACTCGAAGTTGACAATGCAAGCGAATATTCATGTAGATTACAAGCCATGCAAGTGGGAAGTGAGTGAGAAATTGTATAATGATGTCGAATGCTTCGCTTTTTGTAGCGAAATAAACTTCATTATTTACCTGGCACATATTATGGGCTCTTATCACATTAGTTACATGATATTTAACATTTCAATATAATTGTAGAAGATAATATACAATTATGTGTGCAAGTTATGGTCGTACACAAAACTGACAAGAGGAATATGGATATATTTTCCACCTCACTTAAAGGCGGTATCACTAAAGAACCGAATCCTAAAACCCATATTTTAAAAACTAAGAGTCAGGTATTTGACACAATGTTGATGACATTTCAGTTACAGAACTTGCGGAATAAAAACTGGAAGTCCATGAAGGAAGCACACCTTTTATAAAAATAAAATTCTCTACTTGTTGTGATATGTTTCTATATTCTTAGTCCATTTAACTATAGTAAATATTACTGCTGATATTAATGTTCTATCACTTCTCCACTGTTAATTTTAAGAGTGAAATTTGAGTTATGTCCCCTTGTACCATTATTGAAGATTAATTCAACATTCTTATAATTTATAAAATAAACTTAAAATAATGATAAAGTGAGAAAATGATATCCTCAAATAATAATAATAATAATAATAATAATAATAATAATAATAATAATAATAATAATAATAATAATAATAATAATAATAATAATAATAATAATATATTTATAAGTGAATTGTTTCAACATATTAATACACTTTATCCAAAATGTCAACATTCAGAAATTCTGTACGATATTCATTAATAAATAAATTCAAACTTTCTAATTTTGTTGTTTTCAGTTCTTGTTTCTTTATTATTATTCTATCAAGGAGTATTTGTTTCTTCCACTATAACCCAAATTATATAATTAACATTAAACAAGTAGTCTATACAATACGTAATAATAGTATATTATAAATTCATTGCAAGACCTCTTTTTAAATATATTATAATTTATACATTAAAATAATATCCAGTATTTCTTCAATAATGGTACAAGAGGACATAACTCAGATTTCACTTTTTACAGTAACATAGCTTAAAGAACATAACACATTATGCATTTACAAATTAACTACTGAAGATAAATTGAAAATATATTATTTTTAAAAAATTGAAATTTGAAACAGAATGTACAATCTTAAATATTTTATAAAGGTGCAATATATTATAAATATGTTTTACATAATAAAAAATTATAAAAATGTTTATCTCTATTCAAAAAGTTCCAGTATGGTTATTAATAGATATATTTGCATCTTTTGATCCAGTTTTATTTATTTTTATGTATTTACATGTCATTTATATGAACTGTATTCATAGATTCACATGCCAGTTATTAATTTAAGATTATAGCAAGAAAGTATGATAACAACTTGAAGCTATGATGTCATCTTGTTTACTTCATATTGTCTGTATTCTTGATAACTCATAAACAGAATGTATCTAATATTGTGTTAATTTTGCATTCAGTTTTAAGAAGCCAAACCGATCAAACATTTTATGTGTTGGTGTTTATTTTGTTATTTATTACTTTGTTTGTAGTATGAGACTATGCAGTCATAACAATCTATAAGTATGTGTTTGCATATATATATATATATATATATATATATATATATATATATATATATATATATATATAAATATTCCTGTTTGCAAGTAAATATAAATAGTTGCACAAGGGAACACATTTGTTTCATCCATTTATAATCAACTAATGAAAGATAATTAAATCGATTCCTCTTTTGATACCTTATTGTTACACTCAAGCGATTACCATTACTTCACCTATGTCTAAACTGCCACAAACTATAAACAATCCATGACTGACTTTTTATATAAACTAGTAACATAATATATTATGCACCATCATGTATCATTGGTCCAATTGTCAAAACTACGCATATAATATTGTCTAATGTTAGCTAACAGCCGCAGCTGTCTAAGGTTCTACAGCTTGTGTCCATATAATGTACATATTAATCAGAGTGGAATATTTAAAATGAAGCTAATGGAACAAGATATTGCTACCATATATCGGTGTGTTGACAACATATCAACATGCAGGAGTCTTCTTCTCTAATGGACACATCCAGTCGGGCTGTTAGTATAGATTGTTACAATATATTACAAAAATATCAAAATTAAATCACTACACAGTTGTTTAAAGTTTCATTTTTCAGGTGTTTTCTATCTCTATCTCTCATACTAACCATCTCTTGAAACATATATTCAAAATTCGTTATTTCGTACTCATATATATATATATATATATATATATATATATATATATATATATATATATATATATATATATATATATATATATATATATATATATATATATATATATTACTGAAAGTGTGGCCAGGGGAGGAGAAGTGTTTTGCGACCGGGCTTCTGTACAGCTTTTTTGTCATCCAATCAGATCTATGAAGGTTTATCCTTTTGTGTAGCTTTTCAGTTTCTCCGACGTACTGAAGGCCACAGATCTTACATGTGATGAGACAAATCACATTCTCTGTTTTGCACGTTTTGTTTGGACTATTTATGTTTAGTTTTTCTTTAGTCACTGTGCTAGTGAATGTCTTGGTCTCTATCATATGTTGACAGGTTTTGCATCTTTTATCGCCACAGGGTCCAGATTGACTGGGTTGGTTTTGACTAGAGATGTGGCCTAAGTTGTAAACCGTTGTATCGAAGTAAAGCACTCTGTCCCCTAAAAGTTCAAAGACTTTGTAGAATTAAATGTGGGTTCTGGTTGTCATGAACGCACCAAGGAAGAGATCTCCAAATACATAGTAAAAAGTGCAAACTCAGTTGATCCTTTGTAACTAATCAAGATCTAATCGCCACGGATGATATCTACGTGCATAATTTGTTTCTTTTATTGTCCACCAGTTGAAAGAAAGCAGCTCTGTTCTTTCAAGAATTCTGTCTTGCGTAAAATAGGACATTGTGCCAATTTTCCCACAGACAATTTAACATGACCTTGGCAAGCGATTGTCTTTTTTCTTTCCATATTTCACAAGTGATACCTTCGATGGACGTGTACCGTTGCTCAAATGTTTCTTGTCTTCTGGAGTCACCAGAGGAATTGCCATTCATGTTTCGTTTTGATAAATGCGTTGAGTAGCCTAAAAAGAAATCCATATGATGGAGTCGTACGTTTGGTATATTTCTCTCATAGAAAAGTGACAATCTGAATAGTCCTTTAATAGACGCTATATAAGATCGAGAGCAAGAAACAGTCAGACGTTCACCCACGCTCCTGTCAAAGCGTATTCGTTCTCAGCGTTGCCACAAGGATGGTCTTCATCACAGATTTTGGCACAAGTACCATATAAAGAGAACATCAGTTTTCTTTTCGGTAAGACAAGACTGTATAAGTCAGTGGAAGGTCAGACTTTGTTCCATGTCGATATGGTCTGTAAACATTCAGTGTGTCCTCTTGGAAATCCAACAGATTTACTCACACATGGATGCAAAGAGCAAACATCAGTATAGTTGACTTCCTCTGCTTAACAGCCTTCAACATCATTTTGCAGGCTTCTGCATTAATTTGTTCTCCAAATAAATTGTCATGAGGGTTCAAATGTTAAACGTGCACCATGTCGTAACTTTTGGCAATGCGCCTAAATTCATAACCTCTTTTCCAACGTCAATCATACCCTTGCTTCCACAATTCTGTTCCCAGGCATTTCTAGCCTTAAGCATGTTCATATAGTTGTTCATACAATTCTTACATGGTAAACTCTTAGACAGGACATTTCAGGTATCGTTCACGGAAACTGTTAATTTGTTCATGTCCCACTTGCATATAATTGCATTAATCTTTGTTCATCGTTACAGGGCATGGGTTGACATTCGGTGACATGTTCTAAGTAATAGTTATGACGAAATGTTTATCATATCCCGACGTGTTGTCAGGTATCACTGCAGCATATCGATGACAAGTAACGCTGGTTGTCCTTTTTACTCCAAATATCATCGATAGGGTCTAATATCCAATCTCCTGAGCAGAGAGAGTGCTGGGTCCAGAGATATTTTTAACATCTTAATACTATAGAGACAGTGAAAACAGATAGAATATAGTAAAGTCTTGTCGCAAAGACATTCAGCTACTCAGAAACTAAGGAAGGAAGAAAACTTAAACTGTAATCATGTTTGTGAACAGGTGTAAAATCTACTATTTCAACATTATGATAGATTGTATTTATTCACGTTGGAACACCTGGAACCAAAAGCAAATATTTACATAATAGCTTTTTCAGTTCAAACCTTTCTTGCGATTATATGTGAAAAGTTCTGGACAAGATTGTTCAATATTTCGGAATTCCTGTGATAGTTTTGGTTAAACCAAAGTCACTACAGTCAAATTACACAACATCATATATAAACTATGTGAGACAGGCATGATTGACAGGTATATCTCACTCAGCATCCTCATTTAACACATTTATTTTGAAAAGTTGTTTTTGTTACCTCACTCCAGGAGTGATAATGATATATTTTAAAGTCACTCCTGTTATTTCGAATTGTATAATTACCAAGAAATTTTGCCTGAAGGATATTTAAATATATGTACAAGATAGTCAGAACTGTATCACCAGGTTGAAAACTCCCTTTGTTATTATTTGTCATACCTCAGTTTCATTTGTGATTGAGTGCACATAATATTAGTTCTTGCCACATCACTAGCCATTGACAACTTGTTTTTAAAATCAGACATAATCATGATGACTAATCTCTGAATCTTCGGTTGAAAGAAATTTCGTTTATAATAACGTAAGAAGTCCACGGACTGCGTGTCCAAAATCTAGTTCTAAAGACATAAAACGCAATTATTCTTTAACTGATTCTCTAACCGGAAACAACAGTAAACGACAAGCCTCATCCCAGTCTTTTCCTTTAGAAAAGCAGTATGAGTGAATTATCTTCAACGTTTGATTAAATATTTTAAAGTCCTTTGTTTTTCAGTGTGAAGTGCATACTATTCAAAATGACGTCATGCATAATGTCTTTTCAAATTTCAAGCATGAACTTTGATTTTTAATCCGACTGGACAGATTTGGAAAGTCTAAAGAGGAAAAAAGATAAATATTATCAAAGTTATGGTGTCAGTTTCAATGTTCCTCAAAAGAGTTGCCTGTGATTATCTTGCTGATGCACACATTATGGTCATTAGGATTGAAAGCCTGACTTGGTTTTAGGTAAGAAATAAACATCGTCAAACATTATTCTACTAAATGGCTCTTCTTGTCGTAAGTAGGAATGAGTTGCTCATGTATCTTCTAAATTGGTTTTTCTACCATTTGACACGTTTGACAAGATCATCAGAGCAGATGTCGTGATCCTGTGTGATTGACTGTAAGGGTTGTTACTGATGCAGTGTCTTGTGTGATAGCTAGAAGGTATTGATGCTTGTATGTTGATTTGAAATAAAAGTATGTATAGATTGGTATTGAAAAATTGTAGTTCTGTATCCAAAATTGTACGGTCTGTGTTCGAAATGTCGGTTTGAATTTGATCGGATATTGGAAAGTATTATTCGGCATGGTGAACTCGTAAAGCTTTTCTACCCGTCGTTCCTTTTCATTTCCACGTCATCAATATAACATATCCATTGTTATGGTATATGGCTTAAAAAGCGGATTAGTTTTTTTTTAATCAATATGATATTCGCTCAGCGACGACTCAAGAAGAAATGCCAGTAACAACAATGTATTAAAACCTTTGTTAACCTTACTAAGGAGTATGACACAGCAGACATGGAAGTCAGAAAAGTGTGGCAAAATTTGGCTTCCTGATTAAATATATCAGTATCGTTCGCAGGTTCTACGATAACAAGATAATAACTTTAAATAATTATATGCCTTACCATCCGCAAAACATGTCAAAAATGGTTACATTCTGGAGCCAAAATTCCTCAACATTATAGTTACTGCCACGCTCACAGATGCGTTCCAAACATCCATGTCAGATACAGGCCTGACGGAAATCTTTTCAAACCCAGGCGTCTGCAAGCAATCACGAAGGTAAAGGAAACAGTCATTATGTACTTCATCTTTGCTGACAAAAGTGACCTCAATGCCGCCACAGATGAAGAGATAGGTCAGCCTGTACAGGTTGAGTGAGGCATGCGACAACTACGGCCTAACGGTCAGCACCAAAAGGAAAAAATGTCGTATAATAACCTGCACTTGGCAAGCCATATTGCGAACCGAGTATCTTAGTGAAGGGTAAGAAACACCAGGCTGTCTTCAGCTTCACAATGTGGGCAGCAACATCTCAAGAACTGTCATCTTTGACATTGAATTAAATAGCTTACGTGCCAAAGGCAGCTCAGCTTTCGAAGACTAAGTGGGAATATTTGGGACCACAGAGGAAGCAGCCTTAGCTCCAAGCTGAACGTGTATCCTGCTACAGTGGCCATCGCCATCATGTGTACCAGTCGGACATGGACTGTCCGTAGCATAAATACCAGAGAATGCAATCAAAATCGTGTTTCTCATGAGGGCCTGAATGCTGTCTTCAAGATGTTTCAGATGGTCTAAGTTAAATGGCAGAACATCGTATTCATGCCCGAAGAATGAATTCCAAAACAGCTTCTCTAAAGCGCATTCTGCAAGAGAAATCTCGATACTGAAGAACAAAACAAGCATTTCAAGGACTCACTTAAGGTGACCTTGAAAAACTGGCATATCAATAGTGCAGTACGGAGTATTTTGGCACTCATCAGTTTTTATGTACTTTTGAGAGAGTGACGTATGTAAGGTGAAGTTGTTTGCATGTAAAACATGCACAGAGGAAAGAATTTTGGCATACCTCTATGCTACTTTGATGTAATATAGTTGACATTTCTTTGGATATTGTACTTTTTGAAATTGTAAATAATCTTTGCACATCGCTAACTAAAATGACTGCTCCCTGGTGTTCCAAACATCAGCCTGAATGAATTTATATAAAGTACAGTCTCCTTGGCATCTATTAAAATGGGAAAAATTAATTTTGACAGACTAAACAATACCACCTTTAAAAAGAGCAACGAATGATTTACCATATATATAAAATCTATTTTTTTAAAAAAAATGTTATCGGATTATTTTTATACAGTTTACCTCTGAGGTTCAGGAAGTGAAAATGAGCAAATGGAGCTAGCACTTTTTTAAAAGGTGCACATCTGGAGTAAGGCCAAGATGTATACTCTATAACCCATACTACACTCATCAATCATATACCAAAACAAAGGGAAATACAGGTTTTTGAACAATACCTAAGATATACAAAGTGTTGTTTAAATACGCAGTATAATAATTTAGGAAACCCAGGAAACCCAGGAAAAAATTATTCTTCATTAAAATTCTAAAATGCTAAATACGAAACTCTAGAGCGACACCTAAACCGTCCCTACTGATGCAGCAATATAATAACTCCTGGCTCCAAAGCAGCAGAACACTAAAAATAGTAATCTCGGAACATACCGCTTGACAACAGAGAATTGAAGCTCTTGTCCTCTTCTCTACCAATGGACTATCACCACCATCTATGCCAGCATAATCATTGAACATCTAGCCCAACACAATTTCCAAACTGCATATGACTTTACATGTACTGTAGCATGTGAAATTTAATACTTTTAATTTGGCAACATGTTAACATTTCACTTTATGTGATTCTGATGTTGTTGTTGTTGTTGTTGTTGTTGTTGGGTTTAACGTCATTTTTCAGCACACGATATGCTATTCATGGCGGCCAGTATTAATGGTGGAGGAAGACACCGGGAAATCACCGGAAAAAACCATCGACCCACGAGAAGCTACTGGCAAGCTTTCTCACATATCCACATGTGATTCTGATTGGTCTAAATAAGTCATTGAAATTCTTACGCAGTAGTTTCTTGATTGTTGTCTGACAAGAATATATAATGAGCTAATATACGCAAATTATTAGAAAACGAGAGGTGAATATAGGAATTATATATGTATTAGTTTATGTCCAATGCACAATGCACTTGTATTTTAATAAAATTTGCGTAGATATTTTTTTAATGTAAACTTTTGTAGTAGACGCATTTTCAGTGTTAGGTGAATTTCAATAGCATTAAATGTATGGAATTAACATAACTAGGGCATATGAAATGTACTTTTTTATGTAAGTTAAAATATAGGACATATTTGTCAGGAAAATTAGATGGCATGGACCAAATGATATCACGTGGGTAGAAATGGTCTTGATATGATTCGGTGTGCTTGAAGATTAATTGTAAAACAACCTGATCGATCGTTCAAAATTCCTCTATCCACTACTAAAGGCAGAAAGTTCCTTTCTTCAGCTGTTTACATTAATTAAAATATAAAAATATGATGTTAGAAACAGCAACGGTTTCAGATTTACATAACAAATCAATGCTTAAATTAAAATAAATTTTGTTCGGCAAATTGGTACAGATTTATCTTACGATGTTAATACGGAATTTCTTTGTTTTGCTAATTGTATTTCATCTATAAATGTTTCATATGTTGTGTTATTTTAATAGTCCTACGCTATATTATCGCTGGCTCTATATTATCGCGGAAAATGGAATTGTCCGATTAATTTTGGACACGCGTCGTCTAGCGGTTGTTTACGTGTGTAAAGTTGTAGCCAGTAAGGACGCAAATTTCTTATAGCGCCATTTTCTTCTAAAATGTCAACATTTTAAAAAGTTTACAGTGAAAAAGAATGAACATCACTTTTTTGTAATGTGCATGAAAATACGTTTGTCACCGCAAACAAAACTCCAATCAAACTTGCTACACCTGCATTGGATTTGATTACGAAATTTACTCAGGGTATCGTCTGCTGTTTGATGATTATAGGTCATATCCATTTAGTGACATGCCTGTCATAACTAGGGCAAGGTTGCAATTTGATTTCATGGTAGCCATTATGGACCCAAATTGACACAAAGCTGCTAAAGAGCCTACCTATCCAACACAAATAGGAAAGCAATAACAGTTAAACTACTTTTGAAGTTAGTAATATTTCAATACTAATATTATTAATAATTGATTTATTCGTATATATCTGGATATCTTTTCCCACGCTGCATTTAATTCAGACAAAGTGATACATAATTTTTAATATTGTAATTATCTTGGTTTTCAACTTAGCTGACATTATTGTATTCAATTTAGTCACTAAATCCTTTATTTTGGTGAACATTTTAAGCCAGAGCAAGCGTGGACATTACATCTTATCACCAAGCTGATATTTGCGTTTATTATAATATGCGCTAGACCAACAAATAGGTCTCTGCTTTTTTATATCTGACAGCTGCTGTCAGATATATAAAAAATGCAGAGAGCTACTTGTTGGTCTAAATATGCGCGTGCTACCAATACATAATATAGGTAAATACCGCGATAATAGATAATATATAGAGTTGTTCCCCCACGGCATGTACTCTGAGTTTGCGATTTCATTTACATTAATGCAATTGGATTCACCGATATCTTTTATAGAAATAGATAGAGAAAAAAGAATCAGAGAAACTTTATAATTTGTAACAATGCAGCAATAACAGATCGGTTTTATTGTGTACTGATAACAACATTTTGCACCGCGATAATACAGTGTCCAAGGCTATATGAAATAGACCTAAATTGAGTCCCCAATAGTTCTATGTCGTCTTTAAGATCATAAAAATACACGATCTATTTGCTGTATATTTGGGGGGGGGATAATTATTTAATCTGCTACATAAGTTTGTATAAATTTTATACATTTGGCTTGTTCACATACGGATATCCATCCATTTTATTTTTAGTATCCATCGTAAAATGACGAGAGGGAGAATCAGTACGAGGCACACAAAACAAAGTCTGTTGATCAACACTATTCGCACTGTGATTCTTGATGAAATGTAGCATAAATATTTGCATTGAATGGTATTACATTTTATTTTCGCAAGTGGATGAACAGATGACACATGCTACTGACAGACCCTTTAAGTGTGAACAATGTGGGAAATCGTTTAGAGAACGTAATAACCTATCCATACATATAGGAATACACAACAAGACATACAAATGTGAAACATGTGGACAATTATTTGGCTCGAGTTCTAGCTTGACCAGGCGCTTGATAATACACACTAGTGAGAAACCATATACATGTAACTTACGTTGCAGTCTGTTTAGATGTAAATCTGGGCTGAACAATCCCATGAAAATACACGGCGAAAAACCATTCAAGTGTGAAATCTGTAGTAAATCATTTCGCATGAGCACTATCTTAAAGAGACACACTGGAACACATACCCACACCAAAACAGATAATCAATCTAGAACACCTACTGAGAAGAAAACACACATATGTGACGTATGTGGCATATCGTTTGAACACCAGTATTCCTTGATAGGTCATTTGAGGACTCACTATGGTAACAAACGATACAATTGTGAAATTTGTGGTAAATCATTTAATATGAGTACAATAAGCCTAATGCAGGATCACATGAATGAACACACTGGAGACAAACCATATACGTGTGGAGTAGGTGGAAGATCATTTACCCACAGCTATTACTTGTTAATGCATATTACAATCCACAATGGTGACAAAACCATACAAGTTTAAAAGTGTTGGTCTGTCATGTGGAAAACTGTTTGGTGTTTGCTCTAACATGAGTAGATATCATAACAGATAAAAAAAAAAACTTTGAAAATAAATGGCATGTTACCTAGCAAAAACTATTCAACATGACATTTGTGAGAACCAAGAAGAAACCATTTAAATGTGAGTTTTGTGGATAACTGTTTGAAAAGAACTGTTATTTAATGATAACAGTTAACTTATTTAATGATAACACACTTATTTAATGATAACACATTTAACTTCAAATGTATGAAGTATAATTCTGATTCAAATCAAATCTATGCTGTCCTATGTGAAGATCTGATGACAACTGCATGGGATCATGTTATGGTGACCTATGCTATGACCATAATCCCTAAATTTATCAGCCATTGACATGAAGAGTTATATATGCACATTTTGGAGAGGGAACATAATAGTTTTAAAGAAAAGCAAGTTGAACAAAGTGGTCAAAAAAGTACTTGATTTATTCAAATTTGTGAAACTTAAGGCAGTACAAAGGCAAGTCTTGGCCTTTCAGTTGGATAGAAAAGACAATGTAGCAACAGTACCAGCTAAATACGGCAAGTCACTGCTATCTTAGATGTATTTGCTTGTGAGAAGGGCACATCATGCTGTCAATCCCAGCAAGGAACAGCTAAAACAACCCCAGGAAGAAATATTATGTGCTGTCAACTGATATCAATAATGCAAGATCAGGTTTACAGGCTGTCAAAGATCGACTTTTCTAAAGCAGTCTACAGCGGTAAGTAGATAATGTCTAAAATATTTCTTCATTCAGAAGTTACCTATTTTCACATATTACCCAAGTCCTAATGATCTCATTCAAGTGCAAGAACACCATCTCCGTCTGAAATGTGTGTGTGTGTGTGTGTGTGTGTGTGTGTGTGTGTGTGTGTGTAACCTTTATCTTTTGTGAATAGAAATGAAGGATGTCAACTTAATTGAAATAATCTGTCATAATGGGAACAGAGTATTAACCTTTGATAGAATGATGCAGGTCAGTACTCCAATCCCATTGCAATTAGTAGTGGTAAGAAATTAAAAGTGAAAACATGGTCTAATACAACATTCTATCTTTATTATCAGGTTTCTGTGTAATAATATGAATATTGAGATACATTATTTCAAGTTAGTAGACTATAAACACTAATTTCCCCAGCAATCATAACTAAACTGCAAGGAAAAAAATTTAAACTGCTAAACAGTTAAATGATCCTCCTATAATTTAGTTAGGCAATACAAATTTTGCCAGTCATTTTATGAATCACCACTTTACAATACCTGTACTTTCATGTATGCATATTAAATTTGTAGTTAAAGCACTCAAACTTTCAAAGATTTGTGAGTGTGTGTGTGTGTGTGTGTGTGTGTGTGTGATTTAGATTTTTAACGTAGCTTTAATAATTTTTCAGTCATTGCTACAATGTCTGCAGTGTGACATTTTATAGTGATGTTTAGCACTGGTGCATAATGCTGCAAATGTGGCATGATGTCACACCCAGTCACATTATCCTGACACCGGGCCAAACAGTCCTAACACTAACCTCATAATGCTGAGCGCCAGCTGAGGCAACTGTTCAAAGACTTTTTTGTTGACAACATTGGGCAAGTCTTTTATTTTTCAGTTTAGTATTATCTCTGTGTAAATATCTATGGAACTCTTGATAAGACTCTAATACGAGCCATCGCGATAATAACCTAGTGTTGACATGTACAGTAAAATCTGTTTTAAAAGACTACAGCTTTGTGAGACCACCTGTCACGAAAGACCATATTTTCAATGTACACATTTACTGATTATATAGTGGTATGACCAGTTATGAGAGACCAGCTGTCAGGAGAGCCATAATTTTTGGGCAGAAGAGGTGGTCTTTCAAGGCAGGTTCTACTGTATTATTCTTGATTTTGTTCTTTTCGTAGTGACAGGAAAGGAATGAATTAGCAAAAATGAACCCACTGAAATCATTGACCAAGAGATTTGTTATGGGAATCTTCTTGCATAAAAATAAGATTATGATTAGGACCTAATGACTCTCAGGTCAAAATAATAAAAAAATAATCCTTTCCTAATTGATGAACTACATGTATGATTAGAATCTAAATTGAGAATCAATATGTTCTTAAATATGATATTTACAAATTAGGAATCCCAACCTTACCAGACTCATTTCACTGAAAGACTTATACGTAATGAATGTTATTATTGGTATTTCAGGAGGATACAACAATACAGATGACCTTATAAGAAAAGGAAAGATTGAGATTATTTTCTCTTCAACAGAGACAATGATTAGTGACAAATACTAGAAAGAGGACATTTCAAAAATTGGATGTTTCCCTGATAGCTGTGAATACATTCCACATAGTTACTACTTGGTAAGTAACACAAATGGAGGCTTTGCAATTTGTTTTCAAGACACACATACAATACATATATATATATATATATATATATATATTGTATGTGTGTCTTGAAAACAAATTGCAAAGCCTCCATTTGTGTTATATATATATATATATATATATATATATATATATATATATATATATATATATATATATATATATATATATATATATATATATGCAGAGAGAGAGAGGAGGTTTCTTGGATCTAGCATCAAAGCAAAGAAATTATATCACCTGCTTTCATTTGTTCAAGTAATAAGACAATGTTTTAGTCAGATCCTTATTTCGTAATATTGGCTGTGGTTGTGATGCATCTGTTTTGTAATATGTGATCTATTGGTTCAGATATATCTTGTATGTATTTTTTTACAGGGGTGGATTAGTGAAAGATGAGGAAAAGGCAATTTCCAGGAAATGGTTCTGACACACTGGGGGATGTGCTTCATGTTCCCTTCAACTCTTACAGTAGTTCTTGCTGTCTGAGCAACATCCACCAAATAAAACAAAATATTATGTTTTGGCAGCTTTAAATATGAAGGATGCATTACCAGTAATTTTTTTCATCAAACATGAGTGCAATCAAATATGTGCTTTACTGTTTGTTAGAAGCTTTCAAAACATAAGAGATGACTTAAAAATCTTTGACATACTGTAGTTCAGTAAAGGATATATCTGCCATATACAGCTTTATTACCAAAGAAGCAACTGCATCAACAGATCTGGTTGAAATGTTTTATTCAGAGTCCCCAAAAGACATCAAGAAGAGCATAGTTTCACACGTAGGTGCAACCAGTAGTTTTAGGATTACAATTGCTTCATGTGCTCTTGGCCTGGAGGTCGTTGTGCCAGGCTGCTACAGTGTAATCCTGCATGATCCATCAAAATTAATCATATATTAGTTTCAGGAGACTGGAAGAGTAGGATATGAAGTTGCTATTATTGTATGCATTTTATACCAAACAGGTCATGTAGATGATGAGGTTTAGCAGGTGGTAATGTGTGTACTAGGCTAGCAGTAATGGAATGTTTCATGTATTCAAAGGAATTGACAGTCATTCATGATGGAAAGAAGAACAGCACATGCTGTGATTTGTGTCCCAAACATTTTACATGTGGACAAAGTGCTTTCTTAATGACTGTTGTCACCTATACCTGTTTAGGGCAATGACTCATTTTTACCAGCGATATTATATCTTAATGTAGATGAATCAGATGCAGACTTTTTTTAACTTGAAGCCTGAAGGTGACAAAAATGCTATGGAGTGAGTCTACTTAGGCCTTCACCTTCACATAAGGATTATAACTCAGACATTATTTTACATAATGCATTCAAAATGTATAAACATGTATAATAATCAACATGCTAGAATTTTTTTTTAAAAACGGCACCACATGTGAGAACAGCCAGAAAGTAGAGGTTAAAAATTACCTGGGTCACTATAAATTGGTAAATATATGTATCAATAAATTGTATTTCAGTGATGTTGTCAATGATTAAAAAAAATATTTATCAGTGTAAAACATGCACTTATATGCATACAGTATAGACATGCACTGTGTCTGCAGAACAGTGACTGTCATATTGTTTCTGTTGATAATTTCACATTGTTAGATCTCAATCTGACACACATTGTTCAATGCAAGATCTGATTGCTTAACTGTGCAGAATTATGTACTTTATACAAGGGTTGATCAAGATAATAATGTACTAATCAAGGCTGTATAAATTATTTAAATATTTTCTATCTTTAGAATCCACTAATATGGAATATTTTAATTTTTTAGAGTTGAATTCTTTTAAGGAATTTGCCTGGTTTGTGAGTTTTATTAATGGGGGTATAATATTAGTCTTTTGCATAGATTTATGTCTCATCCCTGGCTCTTGTTAGTCTTTTATTTCAAAACAGACCATCTAGTTTAAATTCTGTATCCTGGATAATTTAATAAAATTATTAACTACATGAATTGCGTGATTGGCTCAATTTGTCCTGATGATATAGTATGGTATTTAAGATGTGAAAAAATAGCATTGATATATCTTTATTTAGATGATAGTATGTGACAAAGTAAATTCAATTTCATCTTTCTTTATGATAATATTCAATGAAACATAGATTGTACTGTTGTGTCTCAAGTCAAGACAAATTGTACATTAAAACTCTACAGATTACTCAACTTTTCTTGCTGTGCATTAATACATGTCAGGAGTTTTCTCCCTTTCAAGAAGCGAAACTGATGATATTAAATTTATATAAAATTGATATTAATTTGATATAAAACCAAATTTTAATTCATATTTAACTGACATTCTGCTAAAATAACCTAAGATTTAATAACAAACTGTTACACTTGTCCCAAGCTGCCATAAAATTAAAATTCATTTTATCATGTACATCAGTTTTAACATGAATGCATCAATAAGCTTTTAAGTACATTTCTATGCAACTTACCGATAATGTTATAAAAATATGAAGGAAGAAATTGAATCTGTGTAATACCATTGAAATACTAATTTATTACAGGTATAATATTGGATTTGTTAAGGCCCTACGTATTATATGTGCTTGCATTTATACAGCAGTACTCGAGCTATGTGGAAATAGAGGGATACTGGTACACTTCTATACCTTTTCCTCTGCCATTTAAAACTTCAACTCTCTGCACCTCTTCTGATTATAACACCCTTTTAAACTGTTTCTTTTTCCATTGTGATAAATATACTTTTTTTAACATTTGAAGAAACAAAAGATGAAATATGAAATTTCATTATTGCCATCAGGTTATTTTTCTAAAAACAAATGTCATTGTTTTCAAGCGCCATTCTTTTTACAAAAATGCCCATATATTTAAAAGCTTCTTTTTCATTCTTCTCTGCAAAAAATTCCTTGCTTGAACATGGACTTACATAATACACATAAATGTTAATTTCATCGCCAAAGAGCAAAAGTGTACTAATAAATACTAAATAAATTTTTGCAAACATAGATCAATACAAATATGCAGTCCTAATCATGCTTCACACAGTTCATAGCTATATCAAGAAAGTCCATTTATAAACAATATGCCATACTTTATAATTTACTTGATTGTAATCTACTTTAATGCATCCAAAGTTAAGTGTCACACACGGTTTACAGTCCAACTCATCCATCTTTTTCTAAGCAAGACGCAAAATCACATGTACCAAATGTTGGCATTTTAAAGGTTACCAGCAATACTCAAAAATTTTGTTTTTACATCAGATTTGCATTACACAATTAAAAGTAGTTATACTCGCACAGAAAGAACAAAAAAATTATTATGTGTAAAGAAGAAATAATTTAATTGCTTGAAATAGAAGTATACAACACTGTTACTTCCACTTAGCTTCGATTTCCCACCAGAAATATATTTATCACCACAAGGAGTACATGCATCTTATTTAAAAATAAAACACTACAAACTATGGATAGGAAACATTTAGATGAAACGTTTGAAAACTGATTTACTTTTCAGCCTTATAGCGATATGCGAGCATGACTCAAAACTGTTAGATTGTTTCAATTTGTTTTGAATATTCCTGTCAATAAATACATGTAAAAAGGAATCAATGTTGGCTTCCCTGTGTCTGCCAACTTTATAAAAAGAACGAAATTGGCAAATTTAAAAGAATCCAAAGGAACAGAACTTGGCTAATTGATGGCGGTCAACTTCATACAAAAAATTGGCACACATAAAATATATCAAAGTCAGCTTCCGGGATTGGTTTGCTTTGTAATAAGATAATTTTTTGTATCTGATATCCTGTTGGTAAGTTTAAGCAAGTAGTTTATTGCTTGCTAAAAACTGTGTTTATTCATCACCTCATGTAATTGAGTGGTACACCCTAAAGGCTAAGATTAAATACATTTGTTATAATATTTATGTATGCTACCCTTAAAAAAATGTTTACATATTCTCTGGAATATAATCTGTTAAGCATTATTGCTTTATAAATCAATATTGATAATTTGACGGGAACTCTTAAATTGAGAATGATTTTGTGCAAATGCACATATATTTTGGCATCAAAATATGTATATGAATATTTTAATTAGAATGAGCAAGATTATATATATATATATATATATATATATATATATATATATATATATGTTATGAAGTATGATTATTTTCTTTAAAAGAATAACAAGATAATTTGTTTAAATTTATTTATTTTCCTGAGACATATCTTACATGATATCTACTTGTTGTTTGAAGACAAAGAACTTGTTCAACCTTTTGTTAAGTTGGGCCTAACTGTCTTTTGAGTTGGGCTGAATTGTTTTTGGGCCAAATTGATTATAATCTAGCATTAATGATGCAATTTTCCCATCTCTTACCCTATAGGATCCCACAGTTTGAATCCACTTTTATTCTCGTAAAAAGGGTCTTTTGGTAAAAGAAAGAACCCTTTTCCTCATCATCACTCATTTGGTTACATCCCTATGCAAGACAATACACAATACTTGCTGTACAAAAGCATTATCGTAAGCTATATCATATAAATATTTACGTGGGGAAATTAAAAACTTGAATGGCTAGATTGAACAGAAGTGATAATGTACACCATATCTGTATTTGGCATGCAGAAACTACAGATTGTTTACAGAGATTGCAGAGTAATTTTTTCATTTACAAAAATTGAATTTTTATGTCCAACTAAACCTTTTCATGGTGTGCATACATAACAAATGCATTTTGTTTATAAATATATCATAACATGTTTGTACAATATAGGTGGCTAGTTACCAATAAGCCACTATATGAGCTGACTCAAATGTGGTAACACTCATTTCATTGTGATTTATTTATGTTAAAACTTTTGCATAAAATATATCTGTAAAAGCCATGTTGGATCATGTTTTGATTCCACCAGACATAATTGTTATTAGCTTATTGTGAAATACAATTAACAATTGTGTTTCCAAGGTGCCTAAAAGGAACTGAAGTTTTGTGTCTGGTGATCATTGTAGCAAGCTGAGTGTAGCTACCATCAAATGGATTTCTACTGTGAACAATATTATGACACATTAACTGTCATCCTATATATTGAGTTCAAGCTGGGATATCTACCAAATCCATAGCAATTTTTTTCACATCTGTGTATAATGTCAACTGTGATTACCTTTCCTGTCTCACACTTTGTCAATCACATCAAACTGCATCACTTGGATGGGGGAATTACATGGAATGCTTGATTGTACTCTCTTCCATCTGAAATTATAAACACACAAGTTTATTATCCATATTTATGAGTTCAATATATTCATCTAATGTAAGATATTTGCTACATTAAGTTAACAGATCTGTTAGCAATTGAACACTGACTTTGTTGCATGGGTAGGATTCCAGAAACCAGCCCTGTTAGCTGAATGTTTCATTTAAGGTATTTTGTCTTTTTTGTTTTATTATAAATTGGGGTTTCACATTTAGCAAAATGTACTGATCTGAAGTCATCACCCATGTCAACTCCAGAATCCAAATTCTTGTGCAGTGCTACCAGCTTTAGCAATAAAATCTTAATATGAACAATTTGTTTGATTGGTAATGGCCTGAGTCAGAAGGCGCTTTTGTGGTATTGATTTTATGTCCATGTGTTACATGTTCATGTTTTTAAAGGTTACCATTAAATGCATATGGATTGTAGCTGTAATTGCACCAAAATTGTCCAACCCAGTAGTTTCATCAAAATTTTGATCAGAAAGCAAATTACATAACTCGTGCATAAGTTTGTTACTCTCTCGTAATGCAAAAGTCGTCTTTGTAAGGTTTAACGCATTTTCAGCACAAGATAGGCTATATATGGCTGCCAATATAACTGGTGGAGGAAGAACCTGGAAAACCCTGGGAAGAACCATCAACCCAAGAGAAGCTACTGACAGGTTTCTCATGTATCCACATTAACCGAGCCTATAATGAAAATGTAAGATTAGATAATTTCAGATCGGTATAAAAAATAAGTTATTTATTGCCCATCTAAACTGCCAGGAATAGTCAACGATCCGTAAGAGACATTTATGTATGAACTAACAATAATATATTCAGCAATAACAATTATGATTGGTCCTATTATTAAAACGTGTCATATTAACTAAAGTTAGTTCTCACAATCTATGAAGCTTGGACAAAAGATGAATCCTATTGAATCTTGTTCATTAAGCAATTCAGCTTGTGATGTCATAGGCGGGAGATTAACAACCGCGTGGATGCTGTTTCAAGAACTTGGTGACATATACACGCTAATTTCAGGAGAAGAAATTCCAATGTACTGTGCTGCTGTCAACTGATCAAATAAAAGTGCATTAGGAATCTTAAAAATATATTGGTAGAAAAAGTAATCACAGTTAATGTTTTAGATTACAAAAAAACATAGTTGCCTATTACTTTAGGATATGTGTGTATACATGGGAAGTGATGCGCCTGTTGTTACAATACAAGACTGGATTGGGATAACATTCCTATATACTCTTGTTAACATTTACACTAAACAAATTTTTATATAACTCACGTGTCAGTACAATCTGTATGACGGAAGCTTAACAGCATTTTTATGTGCACATCACATTCATAATACAAATACCTCATAATTTTTACATCTTTGATTATTTGATAGTTGGCAGTCTTGTTTCTTTATGTTTGATATTACTGATATTCATTACATATGATCGTCACCAGCGAGCCTGACGATAGGTTGAAATGTCCTTTCTCCCTGCAACAATTTTTTGGGGTTTTTTTTCCTCACTTAGTATTGTTTTTTAGTGTAATTACTTTATTTCTATATTATAAGCCTCCGGCTCATGATGCAAAATCTTCTATTTATGAAAAGCACAAATGGATCGACACATATTTTTAATACATGTGAAATATGCTTATACTTATTTCTATGCCTATTTCAGGATGCTGACAATTTTACATAACTTTATTTAGGTGGAGATATAAGCGCCTCTCTCCTGGCAAATGATCGTTATAAGTAGTGTGATAAATAATACAACATAACTTCATCATCGCCAGCCATAAACAAGACAATTTCCTCAACACTTGGTTGTACATAATACGCATTTTTAGATAGTCTTCTAATAATATCATATCAATAAGAACTTAACTATTTTAATAAAAGTTGCTGTCAGCTTTTTTTTCCATCCTTGCAAACTTGAATAATGAAAACTCCAAAGAGTGATGCTTTTTACAGTGTCAAATATACAGTTTGACTGCAGTCTGCCTACTCCTCAAGAGCTTTCTTTCTTCGGGATCCACTTTCTGAAAAATAAATACTCTCCTCACTTGTGCTGAGCCAACGGAAACCACAAAATACACCTGAAAGACATAACTGAAGAAATGATGATTAATACATAGGTCGTACTGCAATAGCAATATAACTGTGAAAGATAATATGAAAATGTCAGCTGTTATGAAGAATCCTGTCATTGAAATGATGCCTGGCTGAATTAGTAAATATTAAATAAATGCTTTTTTGAGAGATCACATACAGTAAAAGCCGACTTTGGTGTTGAAAATCCAGGTTTTATTGCATAAGCACAAGGTTATATAATGGAGACAACAATGTCATTTTTGGGCACTTAAAGGGGCGCATGACACGTGCTCGTATATTGTGAATCAAACAAAACAAATAAATAAAATATATGAAAACAGAACAGATAAATACCCTACTTAATAATGTAAGCTCATATTATAATTTAAATAAATCCAGTAGAAATTATTCACGAAAATCTAGTCAATTTAATGTGACCTGGATATTAGCTGTGTTACATGTTGTTGTGCCAGTATTTATTTTCTTAAATTTAGAACCACCGCCTACACGTGCAGGGTGAAGTTTAAAGATTTTTAAGTCCGACATACCGCTGGAGAAAGCAGAAAAGTTCGTCACCAATGTGTGGGATTCTTTGTTAGCCACACTGAAACATCAATGTGAAGCCAAAGAAGATGATCGCTTGAGACTTTCCATTCATCTTGATAGTTTTGAAGTCCCTGTTTGGATCGAGTTTAGCAGTCCATCAGAATTTACAACTTCAAAATCATCGACAAGATTCAACATGTGCAGCAATTCATATCACCGACGGAAAAGCGACACTGTGCCTGACCCACCTTTCTCTTCCCCAAGGGACAGAACATGGCAAAAATGTGCTATTGGTATAAACAAAAACAACTTCGTAGCACCAAAAAGAGCTTCGTCCAAATAAACCCTCAATGCAAGATGTGTTTACCCCATGCCATCGTGGTGAGACGAACGTATGCCAATAAGAACAATACGATAGAATGGAAAAGAGCTTGGAAAACTGTTAAACGATCTGACCTAGCCAAATAACAGAGGCAGAACTCCTGTTACAACACGTAGGGCTAGCTAAAGACACGCCCTGTGGCATTCATATAATGCAAAAGGTACAAGAAATGCTGGCTCCATGTTACACCTTGAAAGTGCGCCATCAAGAAGTGCGCGGACCTCTGTTGTTTCGAGGCAAATATTTTAAAGACGGAAAATACATTCACGTCTACCATCACGATGAGCATTTTGATGTCATTACCAATATCACTGCATTCCTGTCACACAGTTATTACTGTGAGAAATGTGACTATGGCTATAACAATCAAGATCAACTTAAGCATTGCGGATCCAAATGCACAGGATGTTTGGCCTCTAAACACTGTCTTCACGAATGACAAGAACGAGTCAGTCCTGCCTCGTACCAACATTTGAAGACTCAAGGTTCACAGCAGAAAAGTGTTTGTCTGCTCTTAAAATTGTGTCCTACTTGTGGACAAGGCATATGTACCAACAGTGCCAAGGCAAACGTATGCTCAGGAAAGAAAAGATATCACATTTGTCGCCATACCGTCGACTTGTAACACCAATTCTATATTCAAAAGTATCATTCTAATGATGAAGAATAAGAAGAACAAGAAGAAGAACAAGAAGACCAAAAGAAAGGAAATTTCATCTTTATCGATTGCGAATGCATGCAAGAGATTGGTGTTCACATTCCTGATTTCTGCATGGCTCACGGAGCGTGCGAGAAGTGCATCCAAGTACCCATCTTTACTCATTGCTCTTACTGCAGCAAGATTCCTGGATGACGTAAAAAAAAATTCGGGGATCGAACAAATTGACCGATTTTGCCCAATGGATATTAGTCCCTATTGACGAGATAATGAGCAAAGAAGACATCTAACATTGTGAAGAATGTCATCGCTATGCCAGGGTGATGGATCACAATTTCTCGCGATATGATGGACAATTTCTTTTAAGATGATATACGGAACAAAGTACCGAACGTCCTAAAGTGACTTTGAACGGAGCCAAAATCATTTGCATGCAAGTGAGACAAGTACAGTTTAAAGATTCGATGAGTTACTTGGCCATGCCTTTGAATCGCATGCCTAAAACGTTTGGCATAACAGAAATGGCCAAAGGCTATTTTCCTCGCATTTTCAGTACCGAAGCCAATCAACATGCTCTTCTATCCCATTTGTCTGAGGATCACTACTACGACCCAGACAATACGCGCACCGAACAACGGGGAGCTTTCTACGCATGGTACCAGACCCAAGCCACGACCCTTTCGACTCTCAGGAAGCAATTTTTGCGTTATTGTCGTTCCGACATGGACATTTTACGGCGTTGCTGTGGAAAATTTTGACAACTGTTCATGGAGCACGGAGGAATTGATCGTTTGAAAGAAGCCTGCACTATTGCCAAAGCATGCTCCTTAGTACCGTCAACGATTCATGCCCGAAAACACCTTGGCTGTCATAAGCCCTCAAACGACCAATTTTATCAAACGTCAATACACGATCAAGGTCCTACGCTGGTTACATTATTTGTCAGACCAGGAAGATAAATTAATCCAACATGCCCGCAACCGAGAAGGGGAAAAGACCATCGGAAGGTATTTAGTGGATGGCTGAGACTTAGATAACCCCCAGATCGTGTTCGAGTTTAAAGGGTGTTGATCGTTTTCGTGTTCCCACATTTTCACCACTTGGTTTCCCTGCTCTTCTAACTTCAAGCGCCACTGATAGTGGTCTCGTACAAGTCTTCCATTTTACATTGTAAAAAATGGGTTTTAGTGTCATATTGACGGTAGCAGAATGGACAAAATTTTCACATATTAAATGAATAGTGTTTAGACCATAGCGCAGACCAGAGAGCTCATGTATATAATTGAATAAATGCTTTGTGCCCATACAATAGAATTTCCTTATTGGAGTCTCTATTCCATCTCTTAGTCTTTCTTTGGAACATCTCTGTCCTCCTTTTTATTCTTGGATGTGCATTAGTTTGTTTCTGTATGTCGATATGTATCCCTATCAACCATTTGTCCTATAAATACATTTCATCCTATAATTAGTTTTGACCCTATAAACCCCATAATGCCACCCATGTTCAATTGTGATGCGAGGGATAGTATATTGTGTGACATTTCATCTCCTCTTACATTCTAATCGAACGCAGGGCATTTTTGATAGTGAATATGACATGCTGGATGGTATAATTGGAATGATACATATTAGTATTTGTGGTATAAGGGATAAAATATATTGTGAGATTTCATCCGGTTCTCTTACATCCAAGCTAACAGGCTCTTGCGATAGTGTGCATGTGGAGTGGTTAATGGTATTGGGATGTTTTATGATATATTTAATGTGATGGATAGTGTTTTGTGATAGTGTGATGGATAGTGTTTTGTGGTTTATGGAATATCATGCATCATAAGAATAATGCCGATAATCGCACTGATTCACTTTCGGACGTCACGTCAAATGCTGGATCAGAAAGAGGCTTGAACCATGTATTATATTAATGTTCTCTAAACTGGTTTGAAAAGGACATCGCGAGATTCTAACAATTAATGATCGCTGGTGGATTAGCGATATTGTCGAGGCAGGCCACTTCCTGCTACCAGACCTGCTATTGTATTTTCCCTCTCGGCAACATTTTGTTTTGTCAATTGTATCTAAATAATTTCTACTGAAATAGAAACAGGAATCTCCTAACTGATAGACCTTTATCCAACCACAGTATCTTTACGTAGCATATATGGGATGTAAATCCGACAAGAAAATAAATTTGTTGACGTCTTCTGTACAGTCTATTTTTCAAATCAAACACTGCGAATATCACGTCAATAAAGCATTGCAGTAAGTGTTGGAATTTTTTGCATCAGGTAATCCTTTTTAACATAAAAATCTCAACAATATAACGTTTAGTTCTTACAGACATATTTTAGGGTACTCGTGTACTGTCGGCCTGCTGTACTCTGTATTAAAACAATGTGGCTGTGTCACATGGCATTGATTATTCTGTTTTGAAAATGATTTTTTGGTTATAAAATGTTCTGTTTATTCAGATTGTTCTCTCTCTCTCTCTCTCTCTCTCTCTCTCTCTCTCTCTCTCTCTCTCTCTCTCTCTCTCTCTCTCTCTCTCTCTCTCTCTCTCTCTCTTTGTTTGGAATTTTTTTTCACTGTTGATTATGATGTTTCTATGTATGATTCCAGTTATCACTAAACTTAATGAATTAATCACCTATTATACAATTGTCAATAAAGAAGTCCAAAAAAGACTTTGGGCTGAGTAGATCCGTTGAATAGTACGCCGAACCGACCTGGTCGGAAACGAATACTGGCCGCCATGAATAGCCTATCAGGTGCTGAAAAATAACGTTAAGCCCAACAACAACAACAACAACAACAACAACAACGAATCGGGGTCGGGAGACGAATCCATCCAGAACCGAGAACTGCGTAAACCGATAATGTAACTGTTGAAACTTCTGCAGTATTTTCTGAAATATACCACACTTATATGCAATTGAATTGTACTTATTTTGGAGCATGCTTTGGAATGGAAAACCAGATGATAACCGTCAATAACAGATCCTTCGAATGTAAACAATGTGGCAAATCGTTTCGCCATCTGTATAACGCAAGAAAACACTTGAGCATTCACAACGATAACAAGTCATACAAATGTGAACAGTGTGGGAAATCGTTTAGAAAGCAGGATTCTTTGTCCAGACACATGTCGATACACACCAAGGATAGGCCATACAAATGTGAACAATGTAGGAAATCGTTTAGACACCAGGATTATTTGTCCAGACACATTAAGATACACACTCAATACAAACCATATAAATGTGAACAATGTGGGAAATCGTTTAGAAATCTGGCTGACGTGACGGTACACATCAGGATACATACTGGTGACAAACCATACAAATGTAAAAGTTGTAGCAAATTATTTAGATATCGATCTAGCTTGATCATACACATGAGGATACACACTGGTGACAAACCATACAAATGTGAAATATGTGGGAAATTATTTGTCCAGAATTCTACTTTGTCCACACACATGAAGATGCACACTAGTGACATACCAAACAAACCATACAAATGTAAAATATGTGATAAACGGTTTACAGGTCAATCAGGAGTTAACAGTCACATGAAAATACATACTGGTGAGAAACCATTCGAGTGTGAAATTTGTGGTAAATCTTTTAGCATGAATTCCAATTTGAAGAAACACACTGGGACCCATACTGATAACAACCCATACACCTGTAAAATGTGTGGTAAATCGTATAGCCAGAACGATTCCTTAATAAGCCATTTGAAGAGACACACTGTAAGAAAAACAACACACAAATGTGAAATGTGTGGTGTTTCCTTTAACTCTATACGTTTATTGCAGGATCACATCAATGAACATACTGGTGAAAAACCATACATGTGTGGAATATGTGGAAAATTGTTTAGTTTGAGGTTTCATTTATTAAAGCACATGAGGATACACACTGGTGAAAATAAAATACAAATTTGAAATTTATAGTCAATCATTGAACATGAAGACAGCGTTTGAAAATTTATATGACTATTTTCATATAAGTTCCAATATCAAGCTTACACTATTATTGATACCATGGAAGACATGTACTGACATTAGAGAACCTGTTTATAAAAAAGTATGAAATGTTGATACTATGACCAACAATTTTTAGCTACACTATTGATGTGATGGACAGAGAAACTTTGCGTGGGATGCCATCACGCATGCGTGATTTTTATCAGAGATGACCAGTCAACATTAAACACACTCAACCGACGAGAAAATATTTAGTGGTTTTTATAAATTGCTTATAGGTCCGGTAGAGAACATTTGCATTCCTGAAAATCGTAGGGTGATTCAGTCTTGAAAAGGAATGCATATACTAAACATTTTCACATACTCTGGTAAATATCTGAAAGCTGGATTTTGCCCTAATCTGCTTTACAGTTTGTTTGGCCACTGCGGTGACGTATATGGCAGGTGTCAAATATATGATTACAAGGTTAAAAATATGATTATATTTGTCATAATAAACTTGCGACAAATACAGCCGTTTCATACAAAATGAAAGGTAACTATTTTAAAACTCTTTTTGTCAGAATAAGATTCCTTAGGATTTTTCGTATATTTCTTACTGACGGAAACTACCAACGTACCAGTACAGTAAAAATGTACCGTGGTAAGTAACACCGGACAAATTGTCGTGATAAATTGATAAAACCGGAGTGCAGTAGAACCTCTTAAGTTAATATATGTGCACTGTTCCAAATTTCTATTTATTGTTCTGTTCATGCATATTTAATTGAGTATTCACATCGCCTTATTTAGCATAGTGTAACACAATTATCAACAAGTTAGTGACCTATGAAAAAAAAAGATATGCTATATATTTGGTATTCAAAACAAGGCCGAAATGTTTTATCAGCTTGTATGCTTTCTGATTGTCCGGTGGGACGTAATATCGTCAAGATCACCAAATGGTCTGCGTTGCAGTATAACACTTGGCAGTATCATGTTTTAAATTTGTATGAAAATATTAATTTATAACTTTAGAAAGCTTTTTTTTTTGAAATCTAAATGTTTATTTTAGGTTGCATTAAAATTACACATATCAATAATTTTATTTTTCAAAAGAGTGTGAGTTGATGTTTCTGACTTTAACCCCAGTTTAGCAAGAAATAATTTATATATAACGGTAAGTATATTTGATGGAGAAAGAACTCGGTACGACCACAGGATGAACCTGCGATCCAATAGAGAACATGTTTCTCACCTACCCGAGTTGGTCGAGCTCACTAGCACAGAGGTGAGATGTGCAAGTGACTTGTAAATGCAGTCGATTTAGACCCCTCGGCCACTTGGGTCCACAATTGACTGTCGTATTAACCTTTATTACTTTTGGGAAAAAAAATATTATTAAAGAAGGTATTGGAAATTTAGTTTAGAAGTCTTAACAGATCTGGTTTTAAAATTGCACCTTACTGTTTCCAACAGTACACAATTACTGGATATTCTAACACTCCTAACTCACAACGAACTTATTCAGATTTGGTGAGTAAAGAGGAACAATGTTCGTCATGCAGTATAAGAGTTTATCGGAAAATATCTTAATATGACTCATCTCATCTGTATAATTCATAAAAAGGTAGTAAAATTTAGATCGCACTTTATTAATAGAGTGTTCACAGATTTGGTGGCAATATTTCGTTTAGTTTTAGGAATTTTCGGTACTGTTTCAATGTTTATTATTTTGAATATGTGAATTATGGCGCAATAATATGTAAATAATTGCCAACAAAATGCAGTAATCAGGCAGATGCATGCCATGAAAAGTTGCTTTTTAAAGTTGAAGTTCTCCAAAAGTGCCAGACAATCTATGACCAGCCATTCAGGATTGCCTAGGAACATTATTTATGAGTTCTGTATTGAAAAGTAACTGTAGATAATGAAATAGTTAAATAAATTTTTATCGAGTCCAAATTGATAGCACGCTCTTGTTAACGACAGCCATATCAAATTGGCCAATTGTAAGACATTCGTATACATAATACCTCCCGTAGTTCAATGATGTGCAAATTGATTTATCTGCAGCGGTCTGGGAATATTGCTACTTTAAACAGTCCTATAGTAACCTAGCTAAAACAAAAGTGACTTTTCAAAATATTCATTAATTTTACCAAATTCAATATTATACATCTTGCAAAACATATATCGCATGATTTCTTACTACAATCGATCACGTTTCTGAAGGCTATAGTGTAGACAAAGACAATTCTAACGACTGCGGTCAAAGTATTTTTCAAAAACAGCTTTTTCAACGTCATTCTGCTTTTTTATTGCTACATGACCGTTATGACCGTCTGATCCATGATCATAAACACTCAGTCATTTACTACGACGGTTTTATAAACACATTGGAACAGATAACCAGGTACTGCCATCTGAGAACAAAAAAGCAATTTTCAACAACACATTTTTTATAACTACGCAAGAGTGCATTGAACAAACTTCTAAATTTAAAAATCCAAGCTTATGAACAAAAAAAAACCAAACAACTATTCAAGCAGACTTCAAAATACAACGATTTTGGTTCTCTCTCTCTCTCTCTCTCTCTCTCTCTCTCTCTCTCTCTCTCTCTCTCTCTCTCTCTCTCTCTCTCTCTCTCTCTCTCCCTCTCTCTCTCTCTCTCTCTCTCTCTCTGCACATGGTATTACCATTTATATAGAACACCAAAGTTACATAAATTTAAAAACTATATAATTTCACATATATCTGATATAAATAATAAGATGATCTTAAACTCGCATGATCGAGTAATCTAAGTGGTTCGCATTTACAGACTGAATAATTGTTTTAAACCCACAAAAGGTAATTCATAAAATTATTTAATATCATACTGAAATATAAAACACAAGGTTTGGTGTACATTTATTAGGCACCAATGAATGAATAAGAACTCAGTTGCATTTGTTTTTAAAAAGCATTACTCGGAAATTTTTATATAAACAAATTAAAAGTGCAGTATCAAAAATATCAAATTTAGTCGTTTTTTAATGAAATGTTTAATACCTGATACAAAAACTCGTGCAAAGTACGTCACATAAATTAATCAGTTGGTTTATTAAATACTGCAATCCCTGATATCATCAATTAAATGTTGACATGGTAGATTTATTATATATTTTATAGTCGTATTAAAATATATCAGTTGGAGAAAAATGATATTGCTGCAATAGTGATACAACTTCCATCGCCTTTGTATCAAATGAAATATACATGACTGAAATATACATAACTGAAGTATACATGCCTGAAATATACATGACTGTAGTATACATTCTCTTGTGTCTATTGTTCAAAGTTGCATTTCCATACTAAGACATTACATTTTTCCTCTGGTCAATTTTTACCCTACCACAATATGGCCTACAGATTGTAAAATGAGTCAAGTGAAAACTCTAGTGTATATGTATGCAATAAATGAGGTGATATGAAGATGAACTCAAAACAGCAGAAAATTAGACTGCATGTATAAAACATCTTTTCCATAAATAGGTTTCAAAACGAATCATGGACACCAACATAATTTATTTACATTATGGCATTTGTCTCTCATACAATATTGTGTTCGTGTAGTGTTCTATGACAAAAGGTGCGATTTTACGAAGAGGTTTGTGACTGAATGTACTATAGTAAACTATAATTTAGCAAGTTCAACTCGCCTCGCAATCGTGTTCATCGGGTGTTGATTGCAAACTAAATTGCAAACCAAAATTAAGTGTCAATCGAAATCTGGATAAAATGTTTGCTAACTAGTGAAGCTGCAACATTGCCAAAGTCACATCGTAATTGGCGTTGAAAAGAACTAAAATCCTTACAAGTAAACGATCAGTCTATGACTTGTGTTTAAATATGATATGTTCCGAAGTCTCTCGAATACAGGTGCTTTTTAATGATTCTTCATTATCCTACAGGAAGAGTAGCAATCTACACCATTAGCAGTCTAACAAAAAAAAAAAAAAAACAAAATCAGTTCATTTTCTTAAGAAGACAGTAATTTCTTAGACAAAATGCGTAATATTAAGTATGCTATTGACTAGGCAGATAAATCAGATAATCTCCCTTGGTGATCAAGATATTCGGGATAGAGGCTGATATAATCGATTCATTAAACCTGCAATTACATGTAGCCAATTTTGGCTGCTCACATCGGTGTATATTTTATGCCCTTACTAGTATCTTGGCTATGAAGCTACAGTCGGCTGAAGGGTTTATTTGGTGACATGTATGTTATATTCTGAAACAAATCCTATGTTTTGTGCCTTGTAAATCAGCGTGAAATAGCTTAACCATATGTAGTCTGGTTCCCTGCTTCGTACATCCCTTGCATTGCACTCCGCTACACGACATTATGTCACAATTAATAGTTCCGGTTCAGCGTCGAAAGTAGTCTCAATCTATTTTTAACTCATTTTTTTCCTGTGTCTATTTGATGCTGATACAAGAGTTAGATTTTGGCATTCTTGGTAATATGTGCTTATAGTGTGGTTGTTTGTGTGTGTTTCGGCTCCAGTGTACGGTTAGTAATAAGGTCTTAGAGATGATCCGGAAGTAAAATATGCGTTACATTGAACCCTCGTTGTTGATAGTCAAGCCTTATAAAAAATGCCAGTGAACCTTTACAAGAACTTCACTTTCAAATCATATTTAAAGGTATTTTAGATTAACATACGATTTGTATTGAATGTCATACGGTGGATAGTTAAGTACTGGTAAACAAATGCAGAAAATATATAGCAAAATGAATTGTTTTTTATGTCCATACGAAGTCAGTGGAAAAATCATGCCCAGGCAAGCAAGCTCATGGATTACGTGCCCAATTTTGTTTTTCTTCAACTTATCTCAGTTATCCAAAGGATATTTCCAGTTCTGCATGTTCTTTTGCTCCATCTATTTTCAAGTGTCCATTTGTGGTACTGCAATTTTTATGCTACATATTAAATTAATGACAGAGAATGTTTAAAAACTGTTTCATCTGTTTATTATTTATTGTCCTTGTAGCATTATTTTTTTCTCAGATTTCTAAAGAAAAACGCATTTAAAGGAAGTGCTCCTACATTTAGACAAAATAAGAACAGCTTTGCTAATCTTGCATTATACAATGTTGTATAACCATTTTCTGGTGGAATAGGAAAACCATACCAAATTCTATTTACATGCACCTCTTAATATAAAGTTACCAATCACATTTTTTTCATATAATAACTTCAAATTGTAATAAGTAAAATAGATGAAAACTATCTCAAAAACTGTATAGCTGAATTATTAAGATCTTCACAATAGTACGTGCATAATCTTAACCTTTAGAAATATAACCTGCTATGTATATTTATTTTGTATCGTTTCTTGACTTTTCCTAAAGATCATGAATTATGCATATCTGTATTTTTCCTTGCCTGTGTCCAAAATCAAGTTAATGGCGTACCTGACCAGCGACAGTTTATTTATCAGTATATATTAATTTCCAAATAATTAGTATTGAGATAAAAATGTTTAGATCTATATCAATGTAGGATGTTGGTTTTAAACTTGAAAATTTCGAAATTTGTTGACAGTGTTTAAGAAAAGAGCCTGACTTACATCCTGGCTGTATTATTGTGTCAGCTTTATACATAATGTCGTTTACTTGAAACGTAATAATATTCTTGGATTAATGCAATAATTTGGAATTATAGTGAATTCAAAGACATTTTTCATTATACTATTGTGATACATCAAAGGACTGTTAACACTTAACATTCCTGGCCACTGGCACATTAAAATTGTTGAGGATACATGCACATCAACACATCCTATATTGGAAACTATTTGGAAAACCACTGAAATTCAGTTTTAATTCATACACTTAGAGTTCAAAATAGAGCTTTTAGAACTGCTTGGGTTTAATTCACAATAATATAAGTTGTTTTTAAATTGTTTTATTTGTAAAATAAATTATTTGTTGAATATTATAAAACGTTTTGGCTTTCTCCCTTTTCTGATGCTTTGTTCAGAGCCGGTGTTAGGACGATTGGACCGATTGGCCCAATTGGGCCCCGCGCTCACAGATGCCCTGAGCTTTAGCAATTTTTTAAACACTATTTAGAGAAAAAGTAATTTTGAAGCAATGGAAGAAACTTTTAAGTTCAATATTATATAAAACTTTTATAAAATTTAATTTCCAATGCCGTGCTCACAGGGTTGCACTGCAAGTTAATACAGGGTGAGGGGCCCGCCATAATGATCCAAATCAGGTCCAGCGTTTGCTGGCATGGACTTGGTGTAATACAATAGTCATCAAAAGCAGAATAAGGGAGTGCCAGTAATTATCATTCAAGCTTTAATGGATTAAGCATCAACAAAATCAAATTTTCTGATTTTCTTAAAGGAACTTCAATTTGCAACACTATGTTACACGACTAATCAAATTATATTTAAAAGTACTAGTATAGAGTCTAAATTGTCTACAGGTTATGTGCAAACTATACTATATACTACTATACTCTCAAATGCACAGTGTGAATCACGTGATATAAGGTTCGTTTTTTAACCAATATTTATAAATAAGGTTAATTCTGGATGTATGGCTTGACATTATAAACTGGTATAGATGAGTGACATAGCATACACAGACACAACGGAAGACTCAGGCCAAATTTCTGGTAGCAGCCAGTCTACCTCTATCTGGCTAATGACTCACCTTTTGCTAGCTTATTATACGCAACTCAATTTAGAAGCATTTAACTATCACTGCTTGTAGCATTATATTGCAGAGGTCGAATATAATATCTGATGTTTTATTCTAGATTTACTGCAGCATATGGCCCCACAGGTTAGTTTACTGTACATCGAGCTTTTGGATGTGATACATAGATCTGACAGGGACAGGTTACTTGGTTGCCATGGTGATGTTCAAGATTCATAACAACAGAACTAAATATAATCTAGAGATCTTGTACTTATTATGCCATCGGCAAGCATAATATAGTCTATGTACTGTGTATCAAAATACATATGGCCTTATTATCAATATCAGAGGGAAAACAACAGCAGATCAAATAATGGAACAGCTTGTTAAAAGGACAAAACAGATAATTAAAGGATTTGGCACTATAAATAAAACAAGCAACATCCTGTCCAGATCTACAGCAGTAAATATTATGGAGAACATTTCTGATAATTTTTGCAGTTTATCTGATATAGAGGCGAGGGCTGGCTGCCATATAGTTATTCGCTCAGTGATGACTGGACAATAACATATGATCTAAAATAAGAAACGTTTTGAACCACATTTGGATAGGTTTTTCAGTGCACACAAAAAGAATACAGACACGAGCAGATTCAGTACAAACGACTCAAGTTCAAATCTTCAATTGATTATCACAATATTAAACTGAATTTTGAATCTGGAAAGTATTATTCAATCAGGAAACCTACCTTCTGAAATTGTCAGGAAACCAGTTTATCACATAATCAGTACACTGTACACATAGTATATGCACTTTAATATTTTTGATATGCTAACATGTTAACATATAACTTTTTGATTCTAATTGGTCCAAATAAACCCATAAAAATTCTTTCACAATATTGTCTTTACCGATTGACTGTATCCTTGGGAATTTTCCTTACCGCGCTTTCTGACAGATTTTCTTTACTCTTACTACATGACAACATTTGTGTTGCCATTTTTTAAATCATTTCCCTGTGGGTTATTTGGAAAAAATGGTTGTCTGTCATAAGATGGCCAATTTACCTCACAAGAGGCTCGTTAAATATAACACTAAGGTTATTAGCCAATGGATGGAGGTTGGGGGACCTGTAATATGAACCCGACCCTATGGCGAACGTGATTTAAATGTGACCTTATACGAGTACATAAAATCACCTCTGTGACTTTTACATTGCAAAATAAATCTATAAAGAGCTATTGTTTCTTATTATTTGATGCAATTGTGACCTCAGTATATATAAAAGTCTAATATACCGTTCCAAATCAAATAATGCAAATAACTAGTCACAAATATATTAAAACAAATCTAGAATTTCTGCGTCTGGTAATCATCCCCTTTCACGAATATTCCTATGTGTGTGATTTAGATTTTTAACGTAGCTTTAACAATTGTTTCGTCTTATCACTACGATATCTGCAGTGTGACAGTTTATAGTGATATCTAGCACCTGGGTATTATGCCGCATACATGGCATGATGTCCCACCCAGTCACATTATCCTGACAGTCATTAAAATTGATCAATATGGATTGACTAACCTAAATCACCTATGTGACATCACATAGGAATTCCTATGCTGCCTGCTGATGCTGTCTGTGTGAGATGTTCTATTAATTTGAAAGCACAGTTGCTCTTTGAATTTTTTTGTAACATGTTTCTGGTTATAGAATTGCATATCATTCATTCAACTGGGACTACTGTTTCTTTGCAACAAATGAAAGGTACACCTTTGGAGCCAGTATGATAGAGATTGTTTTTCTTTCTCTCTTAAATATTTGCAAGAAATAAAAACTGTGATAAAAAGAATCAAAGATGGATAATGATACAAGATTAAACTATGATACCCGTTGAATGAGATTTAGGCAAGACACACAAAAGCTGAACATATTATAACCGTTTAATAAATGTACATGAAACTATTACCCATTTGAGATATTTTATATCTGCCATAGTAAAACTGCATGTTAGATGAGGGAAAATACATAGCATAGCAAGCAACAGCTGATTTTAAATTGAAGCTGAATAGAATCCATCAAAATTGTCTGTTTTCATTTATTCATACGAGGTTCAGTAATTGATTTAATCAATTTCTTAGTGTGTTTTATTTATTTAATTTTAACGTAAATACACATTTAGTTAAATTTATAAAATACTTATGACATGGTTTTGGATGAATGGTTGTGACAGTGAAAGAAATCAACATGGGGGTGCGTTCCCCATGCTATTCAGGTAATGATGGAAAGTACTAATTTTCTCAACTTGTCCCAGTTTTTCCTTGTTAACCGCTAAACATTTTACTGATACTGACGAATATATTAAATTTATACTAAATTTATATTAAATTTATACTAAGGCTTGTATTTTTATTAACGAAATATTGTAGTTTTCACTATGGAAACAAATTAAATAAGCGATGAAAACATTACAAATTGATGATATGCACTTAACATTAAAAACCCACTTTTAGTTATGGTGATGCATCAAGTCATTGTTGAACAGATTTTAACAGAATCATGTCAATGAAACCTGAACACAGACATTTCACAGAAATAAAAGAGACATATAACAAACTTCTAATGGATTATCACTTGTTCAAGATAAATTTATTCCTCAAACTTCCATGACATAAATGTCCAATCTTACTAATCACTGTTTCATTTGGCCTGATAAAACCAAGAGATTCGTGTAAATTGCATTAATGCTGACTTAACAGTAGGTGTCTAGTATATAACATGAACAAGGTTTTATTAACCCTACCCTGTTTGGTTTGTTTTGGAGAATCATAAAAAAACGCAGCAGCACATTACATTTTGTATCATGGCGAGGCAAGTAATGTGCCTTGCCTGTAACACACAATGAATATATTGTATGTAAAACAATATATCAGTATCAATGCAAAATTGTTTAAAGAGTGGCATAGCAAGAAATGATAACATTACTCCACCCAAACTTAATTCTGGGTCCCTGCCCAAAAAAGCTTGTTTTATAATAATTTTAGCTCCAACTCTAAGTTGTAATGGTTGCTTGGGCGGTTGTTAAGCCAGTTTAAGGAATCAACTGAAAATGAAATGTTTTAGTTGACAGTCAGAAATATGCCCAACTTTGGCCAAAACATAGGCTTGACCCCTCATAATGGATGGTGTTTTGGTTTTAATGTTTGTCGAAATCCGGGTTGTCATGAACGATAAATCAATATCAGTGTATACTTGATTAAGGAATCAATAACAAATCGAACTTTCCGCTGATGTTGTATCATAACACTTAGTTGACAAAATATTGTCACCAACCCACCCCTTTTCAACTAAATGAGATGGTATTTTGGTCTTAAATCATTAGTAAAGGCTATTATCTATCACCTTACATCAATTCCGACGTAAAATGTATCAAGGAATAGATTGCAAGTGACTTTTGTCGTACAATATTGGACCAAATTTCGTCACATACCCCCAGTCGTAGAATAGGGTTGCTATTTCGATATAAATATCTAGCAAAGTCTTAGGTGTCATGTAAAAAGAGATACCAGTCTCAATGTACAATTGAGCCGGGATTTTATTGCAGCTAAAATATTTTAGATGATTTTGTGCGTGGTGTGCAATATTCGCCAAAAAATTCATTACCTTCACCCCCTCGTAAAAGACTATTGATTATTTCGTCTTCATCTTTTGGCTCTATTTAAGGGGACGTAAATCATCTTATACCAATTTCGACGTAAATTTTATTAAGGGGTCGATTGGAAAAGGAATTTTTGAAATGACGCTGTGCAAAGTGTGCAATATTAACAAAATATCGTTGTTTGTACCCTTTTCATTCATCTTCCCCTACTAGTAAAAATGTTTGTAAAAAAATTGTATGACCGAATAGGTGATTAAGCTTGAACAAAAAATAACGACTGTTATAGTTTAAATCTACAGTATTAGTGAAGTTCAGATTGTATTACTATGAAACATAATATTAAAAGAATAATTTTGTTGAGGTTATATTAGCTCGATCTCTCCATATGATGCCATTTGTTTTGATCACGTGACAAAATTGCGTGGGGTGCAACGAAAGGAGCATGTGAAGCTGGGAATCATACTAAATCATATTTTACCGATTTTCCGTATATATCTAAATTGTACACAGGTTTGTTCTGGAAACATATGCATGCAGACAAATTGCAGATGTGTGTGTGTGTGTGTGTGTGTGTGTGTGTGTGAAAGAGAGGGAGAGAGAGATTTGGACTTTTAACGTAGTTTTAACAATTGTTCAGTTATATCACTACGATATCTGTAGAGTGAAAGTTTATAGTGATGTCTATCACTGGGGCATTATGCCGTATACATAAAGCACGACGCTCCATCCAGTCAAATTATCCTGACACAAGGCCGACCAGTCACAACACTAACTTCTTAATACTGAGCGCCAAGCAAGGCAACTGTTTGTTGCATTTTTATAAGTCTTTTGGTACGAGTCGGTCTCGAATCAAACCCACAACCTCCCGCAATCGAGGCGGACGCTCTAACCACTAGGACACCGGAGCGGTTATTTATTGATGTTTCCAAACTCCAACAATGATTCAAGCATGAATTTGTTACAAATACCAATGATGTTTCGTACACAAGTTGGATATTGACAAATATATATGATTTTCGCTAAAACAGTGATATCGAATCATTGGTCTTATTTTCACTCAGCAACGCTGAGTCGTTTAGCATTCAAACATAACTCGTGATGACCAGTAGACGCACGCAATGTGTTTTCGGCTTAAGAACCACCTTATTCGCTGCAAATCCTTTGGTTCCTCACCACGAGAAAACCACCATCTTCCTCCAAACTAATACCAGTACACAAGCGATATGAAACCCATTGAGCCAACGATTCTAAATCCAAGATATCAACTCTACATCCTAATTATATAAACCTTTAAAATTAGCTGAAGATATATTGTATACAGCCTACACGAAGCATGGTCAAGTACTAAAGGAATGACATGCGTAATGCTTGCGCTCACCTCAAGTTGTTTTCTTGTTGTATATTAAACAAACTGTTTTATTATAACTACTGAACCAGATTATTACTATGATAAACAGGTTCGTACATAAATCTATCCGACAAGACTAATATCATTATTTGAATATAAAAAGCTAAACATATTCTCATCATTTAATACATGAAACATGACATTAAAATCCAATTAATCTTTTCAGTTATGAAATGGCTAACTTGAAAACAAGACTATAGTTTATCAAACAGCATGAAACGATATTAAAAAGGTCGGACAACATTTCAATAAATACTCAAACATCCAATGTATCAAGCAGCTCAATACAAATAAACAAAAACAAAATAATTGTATATTTCACATAATCCCACATGTGAAGGTTGCTATCGTTATTAAAGTTACAGGTGTATGCGTTTCTCAACGTACATGGATTCGTTGTGCAGAGCTATCTGTAAGATATTTTGTTTTTTTTTTTTGTTTTTTTTTTTGTTTTGTTGTTTTGTTCAACAAGCGTCTCATAAAGGTTACTGGTGCATTTATATCCAGACATGCAATAATGATATGGTTCCGTTGGGCAGAGCGCATTAGAAGTTAATTTCTATTACAGGCATTTTATTGGTCAGGAAGCTACCCTTAAAATGGATATATTTCTGACGAAACCTCTGTTGCATTGTGATATTAATGTTGTTTTGGAAATTATAATCGTATATGCATGGGCGTTTGCCTGACGACTTTTATGCTAAAGACCCGAAAGGGACTAGAGATCCCATCCAAAGGGTTGGACTCCAAACTAAAACCTCCCATGTGGTTGGCCGTCAGCCCGGCTCCACAGGGAGGCACATGGTCCAAGGCTGGTCCTTATCGCTACTGATCAGACCTTAAGACCTTGGCATTCACACGACGACTCGCACAGGAAGAACATTACCCAAGCCAGCAGCACGAAGAAGAGCACAAAGAGAGCCACCACCCCAGCAAGTCCTGAAAAGTGAAAAAAACACAAAAAAAAAAACCCAGAAACAAGACGACACTAACGGACATTAACAAAAAGAACCACGGCAGGAGATCTTTACTCTACATAGGCTTGTAGAGCTCAGAGTCCCACTCAGGACTATGATGGTATATTTTCCCTAGCTCCTGTTAGCGGAATCAAATGTCACATACCACAAAGAAAGAAACAATACAGGATAAGCCATGGCAGTAAATCGTTGATCTGCACGTGCTTGCAGATCTCTGGATACCACCCAGGTTGATTGATAGTATATTTTCTCTAGCATCTTTTGGAATGGCCACATATAACAAACAATTAAACAATGCATAACAAAAAATATAAAGTTGGTAGAAGGTTGCCACAGGGCCCTTAAAGGGGATGGTTTATAAGGCATTTTGGTTTGAATAGGGCTCCAGGGCGTAGCAGCAGTAATGTAGTGAAGTTTGATCAGTTCCACAGTAATTCTTGAAGTGCTTATGAAATCGATGAACCTGAAGTAGGTTGCGCCAGAGCCTTTATAGGGGATGGTTTATAAGGGATTTTGGTTTAAATAGGGATCCAGGGCGTAGCAGCAGTAATGTTGTGAAGTTTGATCAGTTCCACAGTAATTCTTGAAGTGCTTATGGTATCGATGAACCTGAAGTAGGTTGCCCCAGGACCCTTATAGGGGATGTTTTATAAGGGATTTTGGTTTGAGCAGGTCTCCAGGGAGTAGCAGCAGTAATGTAGCGAAGTTTGATTAGTTGCACCGTAGTTCTCGGAGTGCTTATGATATCGATGAAACTGAAGGAGCTTGCCCGAGAGCCCTTAAAGGGGATGGTTTATAAGGGATTTTGGTTTGAATAGGGCTTCAGAGCCTAGCAGCTACAAGGTAGTGAAAGTTGATCAGTCCCATCGCAGCTCGTAGAGTGTATATGGTATCGATGTTACTGTGGTAAGTTGCCCCAGAGCCCTTATATGGGGATGGTTTATAAGGTTTTTTGGTTTGAATAGGGCACCAGGGCGTAACAGCAGTAATGTAGTTAGGTTTGATCAGTTCCACCGTAATACTTGAAGTGCTTATGTAATCGATGAACCTGAAGCGGGTTGCCCCAGAGCCCTTATAGGGGATGGTTTATAAGGGTTTTTGGTTTGAACAGTGTGATTAGTTCCACCGTAGTTCTTGATGTGCTTACGATATCGATGGAACTGAAGTAGGTTGCTTCAGAGCCCATATAGGGGACGGTTTATGAGGGCTTTTGGTTTGAATAGGGCACCAGGGCGTACCAGCTACAAGGTAGTGAAGGTTGATCGGTCCCATCGCAGCTCTTGGAGTGCTTATGGTATCGATGAACCTGAGATAGATTTGCCCCAGAACCCTTATAGGGGATGGTCTATAAGGGTTTTTGGTTTGAATAGGGCTCCAGGGCGTAGCAGCAGTAATGTAGGGAAGTTTGATTAGTTGCACAGTAGTTCTTGGAGTGCTTATGATATCGATGAAACTGAAATAGGTTGCCGTAGCGCATTTAAAGGGGATGGTTTATAAGGGATTTTGGTTTGAATAGGGCTCCAGGGCGTAGCAGCAGTAATGTAGTGAAGTTTGATCAGTTCCACCGTAATTCTTGAAGTGCTTATGGTATCGATGAACCTGAAGTTGGTTGCCCCAGAGCACTTATAGGGGATGTTTTATAAGGGTTTTTGGTTTGAGAATGGCTCCAGGGCGTAGCTGCAGTAATGTAGTGAAGTTTAATCAGTTCTACCGTAATTCATGAAGTGCTTATAGTATAGATGAACCTGAAATAGGTTGCCCCAGAGCCCTTATAGGGGATGGCTTTTAAGGGTTTTTGGTTTGAATCGGGCTACAGGGCGTAGCAGCAGTAATATAGTGAAGTTTGATCAGTTCTACCGTTATTCTTGAAGTGCTTATGGTATCGATGAAACTGAAATAGGTTGCCCCGGAGCCCTTATAAGGGATGTTTTGTAAGGATTTTTGGTTTGAGCAGGGCTCTAGGGCGTAGCAGTAGTAATGTAGTGAAGTTTGATCAGTTGCATCGTAGCTCTTGGAGTGCTTATGATATCGATGAAACTGAAGATGGTTGCCCCAGAGCCCTTATAGGGGATGGTTTATGAGGGCTTTTGGTTTGAATAGGGCACCAGGGCGTAGCAGCTACAAGGTAGTGAAGGTTGATCGGTCCCACCGCAGCTCTTGGAGTGTATATGGTATCGATGTTACAGTGGTAAGTTGCCCCAGAGCCTTTATAGGGGATGGTTTATAAGAGTTTTTGGTTTGAATAGGGCTCCAGAGAGTAACAGCAGTAATGTAGTGAAGTTTGATCAGTTCCACCGTAATTCTTGAAGTGCTTATGGTATCGATGAACCTGAAGTTGGTTGCCCCAGAGCCCTTATAGGGGATGGTTTATAAGGGTTTTTGGTTTGAGCGGGGCTCCAGGGCGTAACTGCAGTAATGTAGCGAAGATTGATTAGTTGCACCGTTCTTCTTGGAGTGCTTATTATATCGATAAAACTGAAATAGATTGCCCGAGAGCCCTTAAAGGGGATGATTTATATTAATTTTGGTTTGAATAGGGCTCCAGAGCGTATCGGCAGTAATGTAGTGAATTTTGATCAGTTCCACCGTAATTCTTGAAGTGCTTATGGTATCGATGAACCTGAAGTAGGGTTGCCACAGAGCCCTTATAGGGGATGGTTTATAAGCGTTTGTTTGGTTTGAATAGGCCTCCGGGGCGTATCAGCAGTAATGTAGTGAAGTTTGATCAGTTCCACCGAAATTCTTGAAGTGCTTATGGTATCGATGAAACTGAAGTTGGTTGTCCCAGAGCACTTATAGGGGATGTTTTATAAGGGTTTTTGGTTTGAGCATGGCTCCAGGGCGTAGCTGCAGTAATGTAGTGAAGTTTTATCAGTTCTACCGTAATTCATGAAGTTCTTATGGTATCGATGAACCTGAAGTAGGTTGCCCCAGAGCCCTTATAGGGGATGGCTTTTAAGGGTTTTCGGTTTGAATAAGGCTCCTGGGCGTAGCAGCAGTAATGTAGTGAAGTTTTATCAGTTCTACCGTAATTCTTGAACCTGAAATAGGTTGCCCCAGAGCCCTTATAAGGGATGTTTTGTAAGGGTTTTTGGTTTGAGCAGGGCTCCAGGGCGTAGCAGTAGTAATGTACCGAAGTTTGATTAGTTGCATCGTTGTTCTTGGAGTGTTTATGATATCGATGAAACTGAAGAAGGTTGCCCCAGAGCCCTTATAGGGGATGGTTTATGAGGGCTTTTGGTTTGAATAGGGCACCAGGGCGTAACAGCTGCAAGGTGGTGAAGGTTGATCGGTCCCATCGCAGCTCTTGGAGTGTATATGGTATCGATGTTACAGTGGTAAGTTGCCCCAGAGCCTTTATAGGGGATGGTTTATAAGAGTTTTTGGTTTGAATAGGGCTCCAGGGAGTAGCAGCAGTAATGTAGTGAAGTTTGATCAGTTCCACCGTAATTCTTCAAGTGCTTATGGTATCGATGAACCTGAAGTTGGTTGCCCCAGAGACCTTATAGGGGATGTTTTATAAGGGTTTTGGTTTGCGCAGGTCTCCAGGGCGTAGCAGCAGTAATGTAGCGAAGTTTGATTAGTTGCATCGTTGTTCTTGGAGTGCTCATTATATCGATGAAACTGAAATAGGTTGCCCGAGAGCCGTAAAAGGGGATGGTTTATAAGGGATTTTGGTTTGAATAGGGCTCCAGGGCGTATCAGCAGTAATGTAGTGAATTTTGATCAGTTCCACCGTAATTCTTGAAGTGCTTATGGTATTGATGATCCTGAAGTAGGGTTGCCCCAGAGCCCTTATAGGGGATGGTTTATAAGCGTTTTTTTTTTTTTTTGGTTTGATTAGGGCTCCTGGGCGTATCAGTAGTAATGTAGTGAAGTTTTATCAGTTTTACCATAATTCTTGAAGTGCTTATGGTATCGATGAACCTGAAGTAGATTGCCCCAGAGCCCTTATAGGGGATGGCTTATAAGGGTTTTTGGTTTGAATAGGGCTCGAGGGCGTAGCAGCATCAATGTATTGGTTGTTGATCCATCCCACAGTAGTATGCACCAAAGCTGTAGAAATACACCAGCAGCGTTATGATATTACTAATCGACCTAATTATATATGTTCCCTGGTTATGGTGTAATTCACGGTCAGAGAGTTCAAGGCAATCAATTTTCTCACTGCATGCACTTGGCTCGTGCAGAATTGGATAAACTTAACTCAGTATTTTGGAATAATGCAAAACATATATAAATCACTCTCTTGTAACGCTGTACGCGAAATAATACCCAAATACATATCAGTTCAGATATAATGCGCAAATAAAAACTACACAAAATTCCATTACAAAAATTTAAATCGCCGGTACAAGTAAACAGTTTACCACACACTGAAGTTTTGTATTTTTTTCTTTCTCAAACGTGTATGAGATACCTGCCTTTTAAGATATTTCTTGAGGCTAAAAACCTCGCATTTGTATCGTTTACGTTCCATGTGAATTCATGCTTGCACAGTCCTGTTAGAAAACTGCCCAACCATATTTTCACATGTTTCACATACGTATGACTTTATGCCGCTAGAGATTTCCAGTCCAACTAAACAAAAGATTACATTCTACAAGATTTTAAACATTTCCACCTGTATATATTCTTAAGTCTTTTTTATATATCTATTCTGACTAAACATTTTGTTTTTCAAATTTTTCACATTGGTATTGTTTTGTCTCCACTATGCATTTATACATGTATTCAGGTTTGATATCTGGCTAGACATTTCCCTATGTTCTTCGCATTTCGTATAGCTTATTCCTGCTTCTCAGGGGTCCAGTGAGACCTTTTTTCCTCCTTTGTCTTCCTAAATGGTTTTTAATAGACTCCATTCAGATTACCCATTTCACCATCATGTCAAAAATTCTTACCACCTTGAAGTAACAAGTTATCACAGAAATTATTTTTATTCTGGAAGTTGTGTGATTTTTGGAGCGAATCTATTATTATTCTTATCACAGATACCAAAAAATTGCAAATGCAATCAAAGTAAAGAGAGACAATGAGACAACGAAATGATTTGCTTGGGATGTCGGAAATTAACATATGTTCCTCATGGGACAATGGAAGTTTAAGATTTGAGTGACCCTTTGAAATAACACGATGGGACTCTCTAAGAACAATGGGAAATATGTTCTTAAAACTTCGCCTGCTAATAAATACTATTTGTTGACTGACCAACACTCAGTCATCTAATAATCAATGCACACAAACCAGCGAATATACACACTAACATACTGACATACTATTATAAAGGCGTGTACAAAGAGAAAAGAGTAGGAGCGCTTGTACACACACACACACACATTAAAGTAGAAGGTTAAAGTGTTCACACATTAATTTTTCATTTTGTCACACACAAAGATTGAAGAGTTAAGTTGTGGTTAAGCATTGGTTTTGAAGCAAACTTACATGAATCAAATATTGGAAATAATTCGAGTAATAAAACTTTGTCTGAAAGAACCGAGTGCCAAGCTTTTTCCCAATGCATCTCCGCGGACAAATACATTCTAGAGTCTTGGTGCATTCTTACCTTTCAACGTACACTCTTCCATACAGCGGTATATGTAATCTTCGTTACGGCACTTGATAACTTTACATATAAATGGCAACTGTATTGAACAGCATGCTGGGTAGGGGTACGGGGTACGTGGTAGGTAGGTGACACGTTTTTGCAGCCTTTGAAGAGGACGGACGTGTCTTTCAGGAGTTCCCGGAGAACAAAGGAAGAAGAAAGAAGAATGCTACTATCACTTCGCTGTTGTTTTAACAGCAGCGTAGTGAAATAGGGTTAGTCAAAATGCCTTACATAGAGCTCACTTTGGCCAAGAGCTCTTTTTAGGTTAACAACTACCTTTTTTGGCCCTTGAAGGGATGATTGGAAAGGAAAAAATATGTAACTTACCACCTAAACCAATTAAGACCACTAAATTTCACAAGGTAGCTCATACCTTCCAAATTTGACACAAACTTTTGGAACTACAAGTACGCATAGTACGCAAGAACATAATACTAATATTTAGTAGGAAATTTCACAACTCCTAATCATTCGACTCGTATGTGGCTTACGCATGTTTGGCTATGGTAGGGACTCCCACCCCCAATAGGCAACGGGCGGAAACAGAACCTTAACTTAATGGGCGGAAGCGAAATCTATTGCCGGCACCGTCAACTCGAGGAAAACCATGGGAACCAACAATCAAGGAATGAGGAAGTGTAGTAGGAAGCGCCTTGGGCCACATAAAAGACAAAGTGAAAAGGTTGCACTTTCAAAGCCAATAATACTCTGTGGACCCAGGGTAAGCCAGACACAAGGAGAGAATTTCAACACCAGGATACATAAGGATGATAAACCATACAAATGTAAAGTATGTGGCAAAATGTTTCGCCACAAATCTTTGTATAAACATATGTTGATGCACACTACTGACGAATCATACAATTGTGAAATATGCGGTAAATCATTTAGGTTCAACACAAGATTGCAAAATCACATGAGGATGCATACTGGTGACAAACCATTCAAATGTGAAATTTGTGGTAAATTGTTTGGCGTAAGCTCATATTTGACATTACATATTAAGAGACAGGCTAATAACAAACCACATGTTTGTACAATATGTGGTAAATCATATAGCCAGGCCTCTTCTTTGTCAAATCATTTGATGAGACACAAGTGTGACAAACCACACTTATGTAAAATTTGTGGTAAAGCATTTGCTATGGACAATATCTTGCAGGACAACATGAATTTGCATTCTGGTGACAAACCATATATATGTGGAATATGTGGAAAGTCGTTTAGCCAGAGCTTTTATTTGTCTTGTCACTTGAAGATACACACAGGTGACAAAATGATATAATATGAATATTAGTTGTTTAACACTGGCTCAACGTTGAAAACTAAAAAATATACATAATGATGGCAAGCCATTAAAATATGAACGATATGGGTGGGTGTGATTTGGATTATTAACATAGCTTTAAGAATTTTTCAGTGATATCACTATGTCTGCAGTGTGGAAGATTGTCTTGCACTGGGGCATCCTGCCTCAGATATGTAGAATTATGTCATACCCAGTCACATTATCTTGTCATTAGGCTGATCAGTCCTAACTCTAACCTCTTGATGCTGAGTGCCAAGTGAGGCAGCTGCTATTGCTATAAGTCTTTGGTATGTCTTGATCAGAGTTTGAACTTGTTACCTTCCACATTCAAGGTGGGCATTCTAGCCACTAGGTCACCAATACAGTCAATGAACTATACGAAAAATTGTTATGGACTTTAACATGAGAAGACACTACATAACAAATATAAGGAGATACTACATAAAAAATATGAGAAGATACTACATAACACTACATATGGGTAACAAATCAAAACATATATATCAAACTGCTTAAGGAAAGCTGTATTAAACCTGACATCATACTGTTAAAATTGAGAAGCTAATTTGTTAGATTTTTGGATATATGAAGGACAATGTTTAGTGATAATAAACTGTATGACTCATTCTGGTGATAGTTTTCATTAAAAATGTGAAATATGTATCAACTGTTTACCAAAACTCAAATTTTACTAAACATGTGAAAATGCATATCAGTACAAGCATGAAACATGATGTAAATGGCTTATCATAAACTGGGAGCTCACAGTGCTCATGAAATATGCATGTAGATTACATGCCATGAAAATTAAACAAATGGGAAATTGTATAGGGATTTGGAATGCTTCATTTTTGTACAGTGAATTACTCATGATTTTTCACCTGGCACCTTCATTTGTACTGATTACATTGTATACAATTCATATTAACAGATATTTTCCAAAACTTGACTGACATTTAAAATGTGTACAGTTCAAGCCCTGGATGACACAGCTGTCATATTAGCCATACAACTAAAAGTCTGGTAATATACCACATGTTGATCCTATTTCAAACGCAGGTCTTTGTTGAAAAAATTGAGCACATAGAGGAATGACATTTGCAATAAGTTCTCCACATATTAGAGTTTGTTTATTTATGTAATAAGTCCATATACAATAAGTAATACCAGTCTTTTAATAGGCTCTTAGTGTTCCATTGCTCTTTCTCCAATATGAAAATAAGAGATATTGAATCAGACTGTGTATGGCAAGCCAGAAACTTCATTGTGATATCATGTTTATATTAACATTATGATTTCTGCTATATGTTATTGGTGTGAAATATGTGGAAAATTGTTTGGCATGTCACAGTTTCCATGTGACATACTCCATCCACCCCATTTTATATTTTGGTCATTTGTGGTAAAAGGGGCCCCGAGTTACGGATCACTGCCATCTCACCTCTGTCTTCGTGGGTTCGAGTCTAGAATTTGGCGAATGTGGATATGTGAGAAAGCTTGCCAGTAGCTTCTCGTGGGTCGGTGGTTCTTTCCGGTGATTTCCCGGTTTCTTCCTCCACTATTAATACTGGCCGCCATGAATAGCCTATCATGTGCTGAAAAATGGCGTTAAGCACAACAACAACAACAACATTTGTGGTAAATCTGCAAAAACTAGGTAAATGCCAGACTTACCTAAACAGGTAGAAGTGTGAGTAATAAGTTAATCTTTCTGATATAATAACAATAAAAATAACAACAACAACAATAATAATAATAATAATAATAATAATAATAATAATAATACCGTTATTAAAGTGTGTGTGATTTTTATAAGACACTAGTGTATTAGTAGAAACTTTATGAAATAGTCTATAAAAGTATATTGTAAAATTGAGCCTGCAGAATCAGTTTTCCTTTTGGGAAAATAAATTTCTGATGAAAATGACATAAGTAAGTATCAATAGCTAAACATTCCATATGACTGTTGATATTTGAAGATGCTTAAATATTTACATATCATAGATGTACCATGATTAATTTATCTTTTCTGTACAACCTACACCCTACAATATATTCTATCTTTCCTCATTGACAACCCTTAATATATTTAGCATTGTTTAGTAATTAATATTTGTATTTAGTTAGTTGCTTGCGATAAGTGCCCCATGTTTTCAACTAATGGGTTCTGGACATTTTGCTTCTGAATACCTGGCAAAATCTAAATATTATTCACTGAAGCTGCTGTTCATTACATGTCTGACTTTTAAGAT
>JAEAOA010000944.1:557696-637696 GCA_016746295.1 Potamilus streckersoni | reverse complement strand
ACAAATATTTCAAAGAAAGAGGAAATTGAATGTTACTCTAATAGACAAGTGAAAATTATTTCAGAAAAAGATGGCATTATGATTTATGTAATTAAGCAATACAAAAATACTCATTACAGATGATGCAAGAAAACTGATAAAGAGTATGAATCATTTTACATGTAATTAGTTATCTGAAAGCTGGTACATTTGAACACCTACATTTTAAATCAGTAAAACAGAACTTTGAAAATAAAAACATTGCTTGCAACAGACTGTCTTCATAATATCACCAAAAAAATATTTAAAATCAGACATGTAATTTTTAGGTGACCCCCAGCACCCCACTATATAACAAATGAGAAGAGTGGGAAGAAGAGGATACAGAACAGGAACTATCAAAAATACAAATACAAAAAAACTGTAAAGAAAAAGCTAATGAAATTTAAACTTTATTTTGCCTAAATATATAGTTTTTGAAGAAAAAGTTTTTAAGATATTTCATATGATCTCTTGCAATAAATCAAATTTAACCACAAAAATAAACCATATGCATAACTCAGGAGTAGAGAACTTCCAAAGATACAAAAAGCATAGCAATAAAATGTTACAATGTAACAGGGAAAATACTTCAGCAAACAAAAATGAAAACAAAATGCCAGAGATCAAAAGGTTATACACTTAATCTGGTTAAAAGGAAGATTAGACAATCAAGAGAGAATGATGTTTTTGTGGAAAAAGTATATAGAATTAATGTAAACTCAATTTCAACTATTTAGGTAAACATTGCTGATAGTCATACCTTTTATGTTAAAATAACAGATTGCCAATATTATTTATTGTAGTCAAAGATGATTAGGTTAAAAAATAGAAATCACTCTAATAATTAGAGAACTTCTTTCTTGTAGCAGGTGTCCTTCCTTCAAGGGCCTCTAGTTTTTTATCAACTGACTCTCTAAGCCTTAAACATAACAGTTTTAGTCTGTACATTTTGGTAGTTCCTGATTGATGTCATCAGCAACCATATAAAATGGGTAGAATATCATCTGCTAGCAACATTAGTGATAAGCATCTTTATGTTACACAATTTGAATGGTAACACTCACCAAAATGTGTCTTAAAATAAAGCATATCAATGCTTAAAAATCTAATAACTCAATGCCTGGGGCACCTCTAAATTTAGTTCAGGCCTGTTTTTTTATTTTAAGGTAGGTGCCCCTCTAGCCTGACAAAACAAATTTTGATCTGCCTGAGAAATCTTTGATTGCAATGATGAAAGGTGTCAAAGGATTTTCAAGATGTTGACATGCCTGCCATATTACAGCATGATCTAAAACCAGATCACTAATTTCCAACATGAAAATAAGAACTGATTTTAATCAAATTGAAGCATGGCATGTCATGCCAAAAATACTATTTTGTACTCACAAACCTTCTGACATGATCATGTTAGCAATTTTTAGTGATCTTTTTCTCTAGTTATTGCTAGCTAGAAATAATTTTCCACATGGTCTTGAATGGTTTGTCACCAGTATATCATTTAAAGCTTGGATGTTGAGGCCAAAAATATACAAATGACCAATAGTTATCACACTTGTATGGTTTTGTATGAAGTGTGTCTTCTCATGTGCTTTGACAAATAGATCATCTGGCTAAACAATTTTCCACATATTCCACACATATATGGTTGGTCACCGTTATGCACATTTGTGTGATCCTGCAATATATATTCCATTTCAAAAGTTTTACCACAAATTTTGCATATACATGGCTTGTCGCTGGTGTGTTTCTTCAAATGCCTTGATAAAGAAGCATTCTGGGTATACGATTTGCCACATATTCCACATTCATATGGTTTGTTTTCAGCATGTGTCTTAGTGTGTCGGGTCAAATAGTCTTTCACCCCAAACAGTTTACCACAGATTTCACACTCAAATGGTCTGTCACCAGTATGCATCCACATGTGATTTTTCAATCTTGGGCTAACACTAAACGCTTTACCACACAGTTCACATTTGTATGGTTTGCAACCAGTATGTGTTCTAATGTGTCTCTTCAAAGAAGAGTTCATACCAAATGACTTACCACAAATTTCGCACTCGAAGGGTTTGTCACCAGAGTGTGTTTTCATGTGACTTTTTATTCCAGATTTATCTCTAAACTGTTTACCACACACATTACATTTGTTTGGTTTGTCACCGGTGTGTATTCTCCAGTGTATGAATAAGCTGGAACTCTGGCTAAATAATTTCCCACATACTTCACACTTATATGGCTTTTCCTTAGTGTGTACCCTCATGTGTTTCGACCAGTCATTCCTCTGTTTAAACGATTTCCCACACACTTCACAGTTGAATGGTCTGATATTAATGTGTATTACCTTGTTTTCCATTTTAGAAATGTTTGCAATTCATTTGTACTATATTCATATCTTGCAATGAGCACCTACTGATACACACTTTGTAGAACAATCCATGTTGAATATACAATTATTTGACGGATATGCGTCAGTGAACCAGAGGCACGTATAAAATTATACCAAATTATGTCGCGGAAAAAAACTCTTATTTCAAAAAAAAAAAAAAAAAATATAGGTATGATTTCAAGAATCAAGTTTAAGTTTTGTGTTTTCAAAGATGACATAAGAACGGTACAAGTCTACATTTTTAATTTAAAGTTGCCATAAAAAATAATACATACTAGGAAAGATTTAAGTCCAGGCAGCCGTGCCTTGACCTAGTGAATATCCCAGAGTGTGTCCGATACAAAATGTAGTTCTCTGCTGTAGTGAAAATGTACAATCACCTGTGCAAATAGTTGATTGTTTTCTTTTATTGGTTTTTAGTTTTCTCCACATTGATTAAATCAATAATACACCCTTATGATTTAACATGGAAGATGGTTTGAATAATAACAGTACTGCAGTATCTATACTTGGATATCTACATCATTCAAATGAACGCAGTCTCATTCACCTTTATGCACGTTTAAATTAAGCCAACTGACCAACCAACATGAGGTAATTATTATATTTTAATATATTCTAATTCATTATTCTGCTTTAGCAATAGCACAACCGAGAGAGAGAGACTAATGTATGTATGTATGTATGTATGTATGTATGTATGTATGTATGTATGTATGTATGTATGTATGTATGTGTATATATATATATATATATATATATATATATTTATATATATATATATATATGTATTTATTTATGTATTTATATATATGTATATATATATATATATATATATTTGTAATAAACAAATCCTATAAACCTTGATCTCTTTCATAGGAATCTGGAACGACTGCGTGTGTGTGTGTGTGTGTGTGTGTGTGTGTGTGTGTGTGTGAGAGAATTATTTACTAGGTCATCGTGCGAGTGAGTGTGCTACGCACGAGCTCATATAACACCGACTCAGTGCCATCATTTTTGGTTGATGCTAGCTTAGTCGTGACGGTATATTTGCTGGTGCTTGCAGGCAAGGCGATGGGTGCCATTTACTCGCGGACCTGAATTTGAAACTCCGTAGAGTAACAATTTAATTTTTCGAACCTGTATGATTGTATTGTTTGTATTAAACATACATACATACATACATACATACATACATACATACATACATACATACATACATATACGTTTTTGCGACTTGTATGCGTTCCATTATGTTTAGTGGAGCGTAGGACCACGTTTCTATTTATTCTTCACTTTTTATGAAGCTATTTGTAATTGATGTCTATAGAGTCTTTTCCATAAAAGACCCGTAGTGTTAGTCTTTAACTTTTTCTTTAATGGGGGGAGTAATTCAGGATGGTTACCCACTCAAATTACCGAATAAGAGTATTTTCATTTTCTCTTGATTGACAGCAGATCCTGACCAGAGGCTTTGCCGAAATTATTGAATTCTCTTTGTAGATGATGGAAGAAATTATCGTTTCTAATGAAATTAAAGCAATCATTTGCATGGAAATAGGTTTTGAATTCCCTGTCCAATGTTTCTATCATGATCCCTTCTATATCTTCATTAGTTGCAATATTTTTATTTTTCTCTTCGTACGCTATAATGTATAGGAGCATCGACAGGAAACACCCCTGCCACACCGATCTCTCAACAGGGATGTCTCTCGTCAGTGCCCCATTAAGAGCAACTCTCGAAGATATGCCGCTGTACATGGCATGGATACCACCAATACAGCTTTCTCAAAGTCTCCCCTCTCATTCCTGTGCTGCAACAAATTAATGATGGAACCAGCAGAGAGAATTGTTTAGGATGTTATGTCCTTTACCTCCGCAGCTTTGATTGGGATCAACTATTAATTCTATGCATGTCCTAATGCGATTAGTCATTACTTTAGTGAGAATTTTATATTCAGTATTCAGCACAGCAATTGGTCTCCAGTGTCTAATATCTAGCAGCAGAGAGGGTGAATCCTACAACAATATATTTGCGACAAAATCGATTAAAGCCTCAGAATGCCAATGGAGCCTTCCTACGAAATCTCATATTTTAACCAAAAAAAATTAAAGGTCCCATCTTAGCGATTTTGTCGTGAATACATTGTCATAACCACACTCAAATTGCTGCCATCTACGTCTACAAATTTTTGCGACAGAATCGATTAAAGCCTCAGAATGCCAATGGAGCCTTCCTACGAAATCTCATATTTTAACCAAAAAAAAAATAAAGACCCCATCTTAGCGATTTTGTCGTGAATACATTGTCATAACCACACTCAAATTGCTGCCATCTACGGTCGCAAATATGTTGTCATTTCACCCTCTCTGCTGCTGATTAATACAAATTATTTAACCGATATTTGTTAGCTTTTCACAAACAGACTAATCGATAATACTTCACCACGTAGATCAATTAAATTATTTGACTGATCGGTGAGTGTAAAATTAATTCTAGTTAGTGAATCATTTTGACATTGCATATAGACTGGATTAGTCGGATTTTCAACAATTAAAAATCCGGGGGGTGCTGTTGGTGCAAATGAATAAAGAATGTAACCCTGTCGGGCTTGATTTGATTGTTCCATATTAATTTGATAACTTCCTTCGATTACATCACACGTTAAATTAAGTGCGATCACCGATGAAATATCCACATTGTTCGGTGCGATATGTCTACCGTCGCCGTCGGGAGAATTATTATGAGTGAGGATAATAGGCTTCGGCTGGCTATCTTTCCATGATTGATAGATTTTATTAAATCCTTCGTTGATGGCAGTTCTGAGTTGATTTTTTAGTTCAGGTGCGTTATATCCTGGGAGTTTATAATTTGGATTTTCATTTATATTTTTTTTATAATCTCGGGCGAAGTAAGATCTTGAAATTGGGTGATTTTCATCAGTAAAGAGATTAGTAATCCTCGAATTAAATATTTCCATGTCATCGATGATTTTATTACCCGCGGAGACTACACTAATGAACTCAGCTTGTGTAAGAAGTCCGGATCTTAACGATGGTAATAACAATTTAAAATCATCATTCATTCCTCTGAAGATATAAAATTCAAGATCGTCAATTCCTTGTGGAATTATTTCATGTATTTCCAGAATTTCACCTTCCTGTGGGATATAATCATTATAAAATGGAATTGTCCACTCATCTTTACCATATTCATTCTTACGTCGATATCTTTTTGTAAAGTTTATATCCTCGAATTTTTTATATCCTTTTGATGGATTTTCAGGTCCTATTTCATCAATGACGTAATCAGATTTTACAGGCTCGGGCGTGGAATTACCAGCACTTCTAGGTGGATCTTCGGGCCATCCTAATACTGTTCTTATTGAACTGTTATAAATATCTACAACGTACCCAGGAGAGCCTATTTCAATTGTAGATGATAGTGTTGGTTCATGAACTGTTATCGCAATTTTTGATTCTTTTTTAGTAATGGATTTTATTCTACGTTGTAATTCATTATTAATTTGCTCAATTTGATAGGACCCAGTTGGTATTGAAACAACGTTCCAATCTGGAGTGTCATCTTTTTTATTCCTATATGCAAACACCAGAGAATTATTAGGTCTCTGACCGCCAAATGAAACCGATCTGATATTAGGCCAACTATGATACACTCGTAATTTTGCCAACGCGATTTCCTTTACTGAAACAGGTGAGGGAAAATTCACACTGAATTTAGGGTTTGTTGACGATATTGATATCATACTTGTTTCCGCGGAGTGGTATTTTCTGCTATCCGCTGAAGTAGTTGAATCTCTTGCGACATTATTATTATTATTTACAATGTCTAATTTTGCAATAGATGAAAAAACGCTAGCGTTTTTAATCGTAGTATCATAAATACGTATCATCGCGGAGAATTCGTCTTCGGTAATTCTAGATACTGCTTGATGTTTTACTATATAGTCGTTAAGTTTTTCTTGAGAACACGATGATATTTTTTTAGTAATAGCATTTGCAAGTCCAGCAAATGTTGTCACCGCGGAAATAGCAATTGGGACAGCAATCGGAGCTACCATTGTTACTGAAGATAGTATAATACCAGCACCGGCCATTATACCAGATACCGAGTATACTGTAACATCAATTACGGTAATTCTCCTGCGATACTTTTTAATTTTTATTTCATATTCATCAATGAGTGTTTTGAGTTTTGTTAAGAAGTCTTTGACGGTATCATAGCGATATTGCGATGATGGAATCATATTATTTTAAAACCTCAAGTGGTTTTTAATTGTTAAAAATTCTAATTTAGATCAGCTACAAACTCCATGTACCATACAAATGATGTCTTATTTAAATTAGGATCAGTGCTTGTTATTGTAAACCGTTTGTATTCACCCACGTCAATAGTCGTTGAAATCACGTTGTTAATCGATAAATACCCTTGTTTGACACAGTGAGGGTTACTGTATTCTTTTTAGGTTCCCAATCTAATGATCCAGAGAGAACTGTGTATATCATATTTATGATATTTCTCTCATGAGGAATCTTTATTCTTTCAAGTAGCGGAAGATGTCTGTTTTAAATTTTGTAATATCCTCGATAGATTTTTTAATACTATTAATGCTATCTCTAATAATACTAAATCCAGCATCATTAATATTTTTAATACTAGCTTTAATTTCATCAAAATTGGATTTAATTTCAGCGAGAGATGGAGAGGTTACCGCTGGTGTTCCAAAGAATTTATTGATAATATTTCTACGAAGGGAAGTATATGTTGTTATATGTTTTTCAAGTTCTTCATTTAAATTTTTTAATGCATCTGTGATTGTAGAAACAAATACACCTGGTTTGAGTTTTCCATCATTTGAATATAACACTATTGTATCTTCAACGACGTCACGTCTTCGTAGATTTCAATTTGCCCTGGCGATCTTGAAATACAACTATTTCCCCAGGATCTACACTTGACAATTTAATGTCTCGGCGATTTCATCTTCGATTATTTTTTTTACACTTTCGACAGCGAATTTGCTATCGGTTTCTGTTTTTTTTTATTCTGATAAAGGTCGTCCCCAAATATCAATCATTATACGAAATGCTACGTTTTTCTAATCATAACGCTATCGTTTTTGCCATTGCCTGCTAGTATATTCATTAACAACAACTTGTGGTGGTTTCCTTGGAAATTTTGATATCTCTGCAAGGACATTTAATACTTCACGACCGCATATCGGTGGATCATTTAACTGTTGTGTTGGTAGCGTGGAATAAAAAATTGGAGATGACTTTGTTATTGTGGATACATATCGCATGAATTCTTTTGGTGGAGCTAATCCATATGAATCAAAATAGACAATTCCACGTGGATCAATTGCATATGCGACCCAATGAGTTCCTTTTCCGCTGCTCATTTTTCTTGGTTTTTGAGGGAAATGATCTCTATGAAAATCCTCTAAAGTTTTTTAAATTGAAAATGATTTTACGCATCAAAAAAATCAAATTGGACATTGGTGAAATCCGGGGGATTTTTCCACAATAAGCCTTGGTATTCTTGGGCCCCGGCCCCTTGACCAATTGGGGAGTTCCTGTGTTTTAGACCCTTTCCTTTTTTTTTATAGCCTTTCCCCAGTAGCTTTTTCACTTTCGCAGCATACCAACGGTCCAACGCCCCGCTTCGAAACCGCGGGGCAGCCGCTGCAATCAATGCTGGTAGCAGCTAACAGGGGAATTTCCCCCCATTTTTTCTATGGCTTTGGGCCTTTCGAAAAAAAATTTGAACTCCCTTTTGTTTTTTAGCGCTATTAAAATGTTTTTTTTGACGACTGTCGTGATTTTTTTGCACCACCGGACTTTTAGTGGGTTTCAGCGTTTTGTAGTTCCAATTTTTTACCCGCTTTGATTTCAATTTCTTGACCTGACCATCAGTCAACTGGTCATTAACAATACTATATGTCATTCTATGTCTAAATGTACTTTACACTTTCAATAGATCTATTGTGAAAATCCTAACTACAAGTTTGAAAATCAAATGATTTTGAAAACATTAATGTTTTCCATGGTGCTGGTGCTAAATAATTATTCGTCCCCCAACTCTTCTAACCATTGATTTATCAGGAATGACGAAACTGCTTTTTAAATGGGCTTCCAAGGCTTGTACCGAGTTTGGAAGTAATATAAACAAAGATTTTCTAATTCAGATTTTCCCAAATAAAAAGAAATAAATCGGATAGTGTTTTTTAAAAATCAATTTGCGTTTTTGAAAACCTACCAAATTTTGATCACGCCCCATTAGACAATTTCTAATTACCGGCTGTTGTTGTTTTTATTAGAGTACAATCTCGTGGTTGGGTTGTCCGTTTATTTCAACGAAATTCTTTTACTCCTAATTTATAAAATATCATATGAAGTAATTGTCGCCCCCGTTTGAATCCTGAACGCTTGTTGCTGGGTGCACCGTTTTTGTGAAGTGCCATGAAAAGTCCCATTTACATTTCCTGTTCTTTTCAGTCGTTGTTTTTACCCAACTTGCAGATTTCCACCTGTTCCAAACGATAGAAATTTCTTGCTTATTGAAACGGCGGGTAAGGGGGTACCCATAAAACCCCAATTTTTTTAAAAAATTTTTTACCATCATAAAACCCCCTTAGCATGCCAAATTGCATCTTGTCTTTTTCCCTTTGCAAACCCGACTGAGCTTTGCCCATGAGACTTTTCTGCATTTTACAAAAACCCAATATGTGATTAGGGAAATTGCACATAAAAATTCGATGTTGCCCTTTTTAATTTTCCCATTTCGTTTTTGAAAATCCTAGATGAAATTACCTTTAACCCTTTTTAAAATGTGATTCACGCCGGTCTTCTAGGGTCGTTAGCTGGATTTGTTGATCAGCTTCTGCGTAGTTGGCAGCGTACTTTAATAAACTGATATGGTCAGCATGTTCAGAAGTATCCTTAGCAAACATCATAGACGGACCAGCCGACCTTGTATAATCATCAGAATATCTCGCAAGTCCGATTATTGTTGTTGCAATATCAACATTTTGTTCTATTGATTCAATTTCTTTTCCATCAATGATATATCTTGCACTGTTAAATAGCGCCATAATGCCATTATTTACGAAACCAACTCGGATATTTTGGTCATTCCCATATGGCGTATCAGCTGCAACATTTGTTACAAGTTCTCCTTCTACTTCAATAAACGCCTCACACGGCAAAAAGTATCTACTTGTATCTTGAACTTGAAGTTCAACTCTCCCTCGTTGATTAGGCTCTCTTGCAGGATAGGCATAATACTGATAGTTAATTTAGAATCATCTTTATTCACCGGTGCCGCCATATCAAACGCTGGATCAGCAATTTTTTTAAATGCCATTTATACTAAAACGTATCGTTTTTCTAAATCATTTTCTACTTGCAATATTACTACTATCTGGTGAAGTCATTGCTAATGATGCTAGTTTTTGTTCCACTGCGTTATTTATCACTTTACTGACATTTGCAGGCATCATTGTTGTTGAAGGTAGCGGTGGTGGTGGTTTTCGTCCGAATCTAGATTTCACCAATGACGTTATTCTATTCTTTGCGGTAGAAAAGGCCGTTCCTGCAAGATCTCCAACAGCGTTAATTCCCTTATTACGAATAACATCAATGGCTTTCATCGCTAATTGTTTAGCAATTGGTGCTACTTTTGGGGCTATTCTTGTGAATAAACCAGCCATGATATTTCCAAGGCCGTCACCGTAGTATGCCTTATAAACGGGCAATCTTGAGTTCACTACATACACGTTTGTTGGTTTATTGTGATTATAGTGTACTATCATCTTATTTGAAATGACTTTGCAATTTCTAAATACAATTTCAATCGCTAAATTCCCCCGGAATTCCGTCTATTAACTCATCCAAGAGTTGAATAATCGTCTGCAAATATCAAATGCTTCATTAGTTATTTCGACTGAGTTATTTCCAGCTCGCTTACCTCCCATAAGAACCTCAAGTCGTGATATATCATTAATGATATTACTAGGACACATATGAGAATCATGATGAGAACTTCCATAACCCTCTCCTGAAGTACTTTTTGGTTTGGAAACGTTTTGAATTTCTGCAGCTGATTCGGAAACGTTTTGATTTTCTGGAGATTGTCGACCTTGACCTCGACCTCGACCTCGACCTCGACCTCGACCTTGTTGTTGTTCTTTTCGTTGTTGTTGTTGTTGTTGTTGTTGTATACCATACGCATCAACTCCCATTTTAAAAGCTCTGTAATTCAATGTATCCTTTTTTAAATTGCCGGGTTTATTTTTATTAATTTTAAATAACCAATCCACCCATTGATCTCGTTTTATTGTGTTTTTTTTATACTCATCTTTTAAAAATTCCCTTCTGTTATAATAACTTTTGACAGCAAATTTTTAGAAATTGTTTGTTTGATTTTTTATACTCATCATGAATTTCTCTTTAAAAAAGGAACAATTTTTTGGGGAAAACATACCCTCTTCAACGGGGTTTCACAGTTCAATTTTTCCCTTTTGTTGTATTTTTCGCGATTTGAATCACCAAAAGGGTTTTTTCCCTCGGAGTTTTTTCAGTTTCTTAAAATCTTTCCAATACATAAATAATAGGTACGCTCCCCTTTGGGGATGTCGCCGTATTAGCACTTTGTTGAAGTTTCATTCTTTAGTGGCTTTAGTTACAGGGGGAAAAAATTTTCGTTCCAAGAAAAGTCAGTTGCGCTTTCTGTTAAATTTTAGTTTATCTCGCCTTATCTCGAATTTGGGTTTTTAAAAATTTTTTATAATGCAACCCCTCACGGGGTAGTCGGTACAAAGTTCTGAGTCTTTTGGAAAGCAACATTTTTCAATTTTCGGTTTCAAGTTGCATAAAAAAGTCTTAAATTTCACTTTCAAAACAATCTCTGACCGAACTTGGTACTGTTCCCCGAGTTTCTTTCTAATGGCTTCAACTATACTAAATAGCCGAATGAATAAATTAATATCATTGTTATACAAAGAAGCATTAACCGCTTTTTGGATTCTTTTTATCAGTGAATACATTTTAGGTAGAACATATCTTCCATGTTTCAATTGTATATCAATTTGTTCAAATTCATTCAAAAGTCTGTCTTCATTCAAAAATTCAGAAAGTACGATTCCTTGATTTCTTAAATTTGATATTTCTGTGATGATAGATGTAATATCTTGAAATTCCATTTATTATTATTACTAATGTATTTGTATCTTTAAATATTTTTATATACAAAAAAACAAAACATATACAATGCCCGTCTCTTCCTCATTCGAGTTTCGAGGCAAGAAAGGGCACATACATTAAAGACTTATACAATACCCTAACCCCCCAATCGAGTTCAAGGGCGGGTTATATGGGTATTAGACGTGAAATCCAAGTGATTATATACAATGCGATTATATAGGATATATACAATGAATGAATATTTACAATGCGATTCAATGAATGAATATTTACAATGCGATTCAATGAATGAATATTTACAATGCGATTATATAGGATGGTTATATACAATGAAATGATAGGATGGTTATATACAATGAAATGATAGGATGGTTATATACAATGAAATGATAGGATGGTTATATACAATGAAATGATAGGATGGTTATATATACAATGAATGAGTATTTACAATGAATGAATATTTACAATGAATGAATATTTACAATGAATGAGTATTTACAATGCGATTATAGGTTATATATACAATGCGATTATATAGGATGGTTATATGATAGGATGGTTATATGATAGGATGGTTATTATGATAGGATGGGATAGGGACAGTACAGGACGATACAAACATGAAACGACGGGGCGGACCTACACCCAATCTGCCAATCAAAAGCAACCCAAGAAATTAACCCTGATTGGCAAAGTGGGCTTCGTTTTAAAGCCCCAAACTTATTACGGCTCATATTATATATAAGGTGAACTAATACTGCAGTGTCAATGTGTAGGTGTGTATTTATTTTCCTAGCATTTCATAATGAATACTGTGTAGTAATTTCAATGGAAGCTAAGTATTTAAATAAAACATTAAAATAAGAAATACAACTGTTAAATAATAGCAATTTTTTTATTAATTTCTATAATATTACGATTAAATAATCGTAGTAATAATGGATTTACATGACAAGATAACTCCGTAATGGGGATCCCTGTCAATTCAGGACCTGCTATTTCTTGAATCGAGAATGATATTTTTCTGAATTTTATTACACATAGCCACACTAAAAAAACTAAACTACATGTAGCGCGTTTTACTATTTTGACCTCACTAATTTGTAATTTTAAAGTAATTTCATTTTCATACAAACGCTGTTAACGCCGTCTTTGTAATTGGGATTTTTAAAAAATCTATTAATAGAACCCTGGCCCAGTGTCTTGTCTTACACGCGCGCGTTCCGGTACAATAACTATATTTACTATGTGGCTGTTCCGGCTGTTCCAGTTATTGTCATTTACTCTTTTAATGCATATATACGTGAATATTGCGAATAAATATTGAAAAAAAATATGTATTAACGCGCGAAACGTTTTTAGTGTATTGCCCTATGGTAATTGATCTGAATGGTAAAATCATGCAAAATGACTAAAATAGCATAACTCACTATTGAGAGTTATCTTGTAAATAGGAAAACTTTATTCTATGTCCATTTTTCTTTGAGATAGCTGTTTGATAAATCCCTTCAGCAACTTTTCGTACTGAAGGAATACATATTCCAAAATATTTTCCCGCAGCATTCATTGAATGAAAAACTCTTTCTTCATTCGTCGTTGTATCAAATGACTGTACTGGTCTCTTCCAACTGACTTACAAGTCCCTGTCTTTCCGTTTTTTATATTCTCTCTTTGAGAAATGCATTGTAAATTGGAAATCGCGAACACAGCCATCTTTAATCGGTCCCATATAACACTCAAAGACTACCCTATGACAGAGATATCCCTTTCCTCCAGCAGTAAATTTCAAGTATCCCTGATTATTAACATATCCCACGGGTTTCTTTAGTCTACAGTGTCTAACAACACCATTACGAGATATTTCATAATTAACGAGTATTGGATGTGGTCTGAATTCTTGCTCCATTTATATAATAATACTATTTGTCTAATTCATCATTTGCTTTAATTATAAATCTATTAATGTAGTCTTGAGGGGTTTTTATGATTTTGTCTTTGACAGAGTCATGGTTAGGGTCAATGATGGCGTTTTTTATTCGTTTATCATAATAACGTTTCAATTCTCTAACCGCTTACCCCCACAATTGATACATAATTGTGATTTTCCTCTCACACCCACCCCACAATTTATGCATGGGACGGGCCTGTCGAATTATTTCTGACACTCTGTAAGTGATATCCACAGAATTCACCTCTACACGATTTATTGCATGGGGTTACTGATCCGATCATAAGCCATTTGCAGTGATTCATTATATATAAACAAACTTTTCTATTTAAATACTTGTCTTATTTATATGAATGAAGAATTCAAGAGATTATCGGCAATCAAGCCTCGGAAAAATATTAAATTCAATCTTGATAGAACTCTCGAAGACGTACCAAAAGAGAGAATAACTAATAGAAGTCTGATTAGAAAAATACGAGATTGTGTTCATGAGTTTAAACAGGATGATGCATCACACACCTGGTCAACATTTAGAATTGATGGTGTTGTTGATGCTAGAATGAATGATGAAACAGCAGCTATGATACTATCACAACTTGGCAATAAACGGTATTTTATCAGAGTGAAATTCATTATCAAATTAGAATCGGGCGAATATATTATAAGAGACAAATTGTTCCAATTCTCAAAGATGGGACATCAGTCATTGTTAGCCGTTATTCCAGACCAGGGCTGTTAACTGGAATTGATAAACCATACTATGAAAAAGCGTATCCAGAAACAGCAGTCGTTTATGGGATGTATCCGTTAAATAACCCTGACATTGGAAAACTAGCACCAATGAAACAGTCAACGTCAGCGGAAAAGCCACTCAACTGTGTGGCACAAAGAGTCTTAGAACATTTTACAAATGCACTCCGTGGGATAAATTAACCGATCTAAGACATAAAAAAATAGATGAATGGGAGCTAACAGTGAAAGAGAACGGAGCAACTATTTCCGATATAGCTAGATTGGAAAAGTCGTTGAGATTTCCGATAACCGTTTTAACGATAACTGGCGAAGTATTATACGAATCAAAATACAATAAAAACGGAGCTCCAATCAAAATTATTGATCATAACAAGCACGCATGGACATCCGTGGTTACAATATTCCCGCGAGACAGAACAGTGAAGTATATCCCAGAAGAATTCATCAAGGATGGTATTCTCACTGAAGAAAGATTATTCGATGCTATTGCTAGTTTGTGTAAAAACGACCCTGTATCAGTATGGCTACTTCATAGTTTTGAAGATGAAGAATGTCAATTCAATCAATTTGTAAAACCTAACGGTGAATTATATCGTACTGAAAGTCTACATAATAGGATGAAAAATCTAGCAATAAGTCTCAGTGAAAACGCTAGCGTTTTTAATGGAAAATCCGAAGATTACGAACAGTTACTTACAAATTGTTTTACAATTCCATCAGTTGCAGCTCATTTTGCAAGAAAGAAAAATAATTGGAAACCAACACGAAAAGAGTTTTTACAGGATGTTCAATCCAGCTGTTTGGAATATTATCATGGCGGTCTATGGAACGTTAAGTACAATCGTGAGAATATGATATCAGTTGATATCGTTGCCTGTTATCCAGGAAGTTTTCTAGGATATGGATTCGCTGGTGAGTATTTTAAACGGTTTGGACATCCCACACATGAAATGACTCGCGTTGCTATTAATGGACCACTGCCTGATTTTGATTTGACCGGTTTTGCTTGCGTAGTATCATTTGAATTCGCTGAAGGACTTCATCCGTGTTGTTATGTTTGGATTGGTAGACACATGGCTGAAAGGATGTGGTTACCAATAGTGTTATTGCGATATATGATTGATTGTAAAGTGTTAGTTTCGTTGATTGTCAGCGAAGCGATTATCTCATATCGAAAACAAACCAATGTCTGGTTACCAGAACCAGAATGTCTTGATAGTATAATTGATAAGTCTAGAAAACATATTGATGCTGACGAGGAGTACATCATTGAATGGTCAAAAAAGATATTTAATCAACGAAATAATGAAGCAAAGGATCTCGGCCGAAGAATAATCGGTAAATTTACACAGGGTGGAAAAAAATTTAACTTTAAAAAACAATCCTCACGATTGATTATAGATGATGCCGAATACGACTTCGTTATTAAAGATGCAGTAGAGAAAAATAGATACGCAAATTGTAAAACAGCCTTCTTGTCCAATAAAACAAAGTTAGGTAGAATTGTTACTTACAGTGATGGAGAAAGCTCTGCATATCTACATTTGAGAGCTTCTATGCTGGGTTATGCATCTATCAATTTATTTGCAATGATAAATAGATTTCCTAGTATAGCAGTCAGAGTTGCAATTGATTCAATGTATGTCGATAAAAAATATATCAAAGAGATAACTAAATTTACTAATAGCGAAGAGACTTGGGGAACATGGCGAATTAAACAAGAAATACAACGCGATTATTCTGAATCAGCAGACGTTGAGATTAAAAGCAGTTACCTGAAGAACGATAATTCTATCAGTGAAAAATCTATGTCTAAAGCACCACCGATATCAGATCCAATTTGTAGATATAAAACAGTTTATTTAAACGGTTGTGGTGGATCTGGAAAGACAACACGTGCGATAGAATTATATCGAGAGAGAACGTCCATGATTGTACTCACACCAACCCATAGACTAGCGAGAGAGATCAAACAACGAAATGTTGAAGCTTGCACGTATCATAGTTTTTTTCGATACAAGGGCGATGCTTGGACTCCTGAGCGAATGGGTGAGAAATTTATTCCAGCGGTTATTATTTGGGATGAAGCATGTACTGTTTCAGAAGATGTATTAAAAATGTTTCTTGATTGGTTATTGCAAAATAATACAAAAATTATATTGTGCGGCGATCATGGTCAACCACCACCATTTGTTGGTAGAAGTCCACATAATTGGTTAAAAGGATTTGTTGATTATTACGAAGAAATTGATACTGACTATAGAGCACTCGATGAGCAGTTACGTGAGTTTAAAAAACTAATTAGATTACAACCCGATAGAATTCAATGTGAAGTAGCGCGTGAAATAATTTCTGAAACGCCTATGAATGATTTTTTGGGAAACATGGAAACCAAATGATTTTGTAGTAGCAAGTAGAAAGATAGTCAGAGACGCACTTCAGAAAAAGTTGTTTGAGCTACACAAGAAAAAATTCCCAACGTTTCCAGTGCCGTTGTGTTATAGACCATTGGATACACGAAAGCAGAATATTGAAGTTGAAATTCCAGGCCAGACGGAGAAACAGATTCTAGTGTTAAATGATATTGTGCTAGTTGATATCAATACTGTAGAAGATGCATTATACGCTGATAAATCACCATGGACGCTTGGTTATGTAACAACAATACACTCGTCACAAGGATTGACCATCACGGATACAATTGTTTGGATAGTTGATAATCGCATTGAATGGTCAAATTTAGTCTATCTCGCAGTGTCCAGAGTACGACGAATAAATCAACTACGAAGGATTGTTTTCGATGATGATTTTAATGCAAACGATGATAACACTGATATTAGCATCATTAATAAAAAACTCTCTGGCTACAAACAGCAGGACAAAAAAAACAACGAGAATTTGATATTGATGCTGAAGTAATAATCGCATTAAAAGAACAACAGAATAATCACTGCGCCAGTTGCAATTGTATAATGCACTGGCAGTATTCGGATAAAGACCCTCGACAATTCACCGTAGACAGAAAAAATAACAGTCTTGGTCATGTCAGAAACAATGTGATGTTGACCTGTCTTGAGTGTAATAGACGTAACGGAGCTAGTTAAGACCATGTGGCGGTAATTGAGTATCGTCCGGAATGACTTGTAGTTGTTCGCGTGTAAAACCACGCTGAGGTGCAGTTGAATCCAATCTGTAGATTGGAGGTCTACCAGTTGATCGCGTTATAGTTGAAATTTTATGCGTAGTAACACTCCATATAGGATCAGTAGCTCTTCTTTTACCGCCTTCAAGCTCTCCTGGTTCGTATAAATATCTCACAGTAACATCACCGAGAAGTGGCTGAGTGCTAACCCGCTGCGGTTGTTCGGGAATATATTCTTTTTTTATTGCAATATTTGGTTTCATATTAATAGTTCGAGTAATCTCGTTATTTAACGCTGCAACTACACTCGGTAACCTTTGGACCCATTCACGAGATCGTTTTTCTTGGATGAATTCTTTTGCATATTGATATCCAAATAACCGTTCTGCAAGAGTTCGATTAAATCGTTCTACAATTGCCTGATCACGATGTAACGCAGTATGCCCCCGTCGTATTGTAACACTATGAGTTTTCATTGTTGATAGAACAGCACCTTGAAACTCTTTGCCAGGATCAACTTGTAATAGATTTGGCCATCTTAGAGGACCTCGTCGATAAATCCTTTCAAATGCAGAAGCGACTTCAGAAGCTGACTTTGTTTTCAATGGTTCTGCTTGTTTAAATCGACTCGCAATATCAACTACAGTTAGCGCGTATTTGTAACCATGGTCATGTGGTAAAAACAATAAATCAGCCTGATGAACTTCATTGGGTACGGTAACATCAAAATGAGAATAATTAATTTGTTTAGGCGGTGGTAGATAAATTTGCCATATAGCTTGTTTGGATAACCAATCTTTTGCAGTGGATTTTTTCACTTTTGCAGCGTTAGCGAGTTTACTGATTGCTGCTTTACCCCTCCAGTATCCTTTCGGAGAATAATAAATAGATTCCATACTATAAAAACACTGGTGTTTTCAATTACCAGCACCTAACACTAATTTGCCTTTCATAGCTGATTTGACCAACCATGAAGCCAATTTTTCTTTGAAGGATTTATCGGGAATAGCATTTAAGGCATGAATTAATTTTACATCCGCGATATGTCTTTGTTGCAAATTATTGCTTTTATATGCAACATCATGAGCATGACATGCCTTATCAATAGCATTTATCGGATACTCACCAGGCCGGGGCTGATTTTGATCATCAAGTCTGATATCTAATCTCGTTCCGGGACCACAGTAGCTATATCCTGGAAGGTGTTTTTCTCCGGGGTATTTTGCCCATGGGGTTCCGGGGAGTTTTCCAAGTTTTGCGGCAATATCACCTCCGAGTTGCTTTTTTTTAAAAATCTAAATTTTTTTGTACCACATGTTACACACTTACCAGTAAGCGCTAGTCTATTGTTTTTAGTTGTAATGGTTGTCTGATCGGTTGAATCAGTACGCTGTTTACACTTAACACAATATAGATCCATAATTTATATATAGAGTTATGAATATAATTGACTTTTCAGCGACTAAAAGAAGAGAACCGGTAAAACACCACGCAGCGCTTCCGAATTCTGTCCGTGCCATTATAATCGGACCATCTGGATCAGGCAAAACACAATTACTGCTTAATTTGATAATGCGATTTATGAAGTGGGATAAATTATATTTAGTTGCCCCATCCGTAGATGATCAACGGTGCTATGAAGTGCTAAAAGATTATAATGAAAATGCATCAGAAATTAAAGGTGAAAGTGTAATTGATTTTATAACAGATATTGATGATGCACCATCAGTAGAAGATTTCGATGGAGACATAAACAATCTTGTAGTGTACGATGATGTAATGTTAGATAATCAAAAGAACCCTGCTAGAATATTTTCCCGAGGTAGGCATAAAAACACTGACGTGATATATGTCACTCAACGATATACTCAAATTCCAAAAGTGATTCGCGATAACTGCAATATTCTTGCTGTATTCAATGGCGTTGATACACATACGCTACGAAATATTTGGCAGACATGGTGTTCCGATATGGACTTCAATGGATTTAAAAATTACTTTAGTCATGCTCAGTCTGCCCCATATGGATTTATAACAATAAATTTACACGACCCTCGGTCACGATATCGTATTGGACTTGATCAAATATTTGGTTAAATAATTTGTATTAATCAGCAGCAGAGAGGGTGAAATGACAACATATTTGCGACCGTAGATGGCAGCAATTTGAGTGTGGTTATGACAATGTATTTGCGACAAAATCGCTAAGATGGGGTCTTTATTTTTTTTTTGGTTAAAATATGAGATTTCGTAGGAAGGTTCCATTTGGCATTCTGAGGCTTTAATCGATTCTGTCGCAAAAATTTGTAGACGTAGATGGCAGCAATTTGAGTGTGGTTATGACAATGTATTCACGACAAAATCGCTAAGATGGGACCTTTAATTTTTTTTTGGTTAAAATATGAGATTTCGTAGGAAGGCTCCATTGGCATTCTGAGGCTTTAATCGATTTTGTCGCAAATATATTGTTGTAGGATTCACCCTCTCTGCTGCTTATCTTCTTTTTCCTTTCCCTTTATATATAAGGGCAACGATTAAGTTTTTTATTAATGTAGACATTTCTTCTGTGAAGAGGATATTAGTGAACGTAGATGGTCCTGACAGATGATCCTGACAGAGATGGTCCTGTCATAATGGTCCTGATATGGATGGTCCTGACATAGGTGTTCGTGATATATGTGGTCCTGACCTATGTGGTCGTGACACATAGATGGTTTTGACATAGATGGTCCTGATATAGATGGTCCTGACATAGATGGTTTTGATATAGATGGTCCTGATATAGATGGTCCAGACATAGATGATCGTAAATCTTGATATAAAAATCAGCTATAACGCCGTCATAACCTGGCGCCTTTTAAGCTTTGTATTGCACTTCAGATTTGATCAATAGTGACGAATCAGTAGCACAGTTCACGGGCATCAGTCGTGATTTTACTTAAGCTTGTGTTGTTAATATATTGTTGCATATATAGGTCAGTCCTTTGAGAAACATACAGATTCGTATAGTAATTTTGAATTTCCTTCATAATCTCTCCTTTGATTTTGATTACCATTCTGTTATTTACTTTTCGTTTATCGATTTTTTATCTTTCCGTCTTTTTATTTTTTTTCCTTTATATGCCTATCCCTCTAGTATAAAGATAATCAAATTTTCCTGATCTTATCTATATTCCCTCTGTATGTTTTTTTTTTTTAAATTGTATTCTTCTATATTTTCTTTATCCTTTTTATCCCCACTATGATTTTGCAGTTCCTTATATTTGTTATTAATCCATTTTTATATGTATTTCTTATTGGCGGCATGATATTTCTAAATATCCTTTATTATTTTCCTTACACTCTCCCCTTTTGTTAAGTATAAGTATAAAATTATTAAGGTAGTGTTGAACAGTGCTCACATAATCCTTATTGTTTAGATGTGCCCCGTTCAACTTCCATACTCCCTGACCCCACATGGACAGGTTTTCAATGCATACGTTGATTGTTACAGGTTTATGATTAGAAATGTTTTCCGTCAGCATAATACAACTATTGAGTTTGTTATATATATTTCTGAACATAGAAATTTACCTGAACTACTTCCGTTTGTTTGGGTATATATATATATATATATATATATATATATATATATATATATATATATATATAGATATATATATATATATATATATATATATATATATATATATATATATGGTTTTTATGTTATTAAAACTGTTAATATAATGGCTTGCCATTATATCTGAACGTGACATACCTCCATATCTATCCAGATCAGTATAAACCCAGTTAAAATCACCAGCTACTAAACATTTTTCTCTTTTTGAATATGTGATACTAAAAAAGAAATAAAAATTTGATTTTTTTATATTTATACCTGTAGGGAAGTGAGCTATATTTCAAGGTTTAAAACCCTTTGTCGCTGCATCTAATGATCGAGGCTACCCCAGATTTAATCTCTTGAGTTATTCTCGTGTACAAAAGCTATTGCATCGAGCTTTCCCTCTAGCTTTTGTAATGTTGCTTTAGACGCATTATGAGTTTCTTGTACAATTATAATATCGTAATTTAGATAGGCAAATTAATTCATCTGTTTTTTTTTCCTTCTCATTAATGCCGTTAATATTAACAATGATAATTTTGATATTTAATCTCATTTCTGTTTCTAATTAGATTATTTTGTTTTCTTGGTTAAAAGACAAATAGATGTATTATTAGTATGTTGTAAATACATTATTGGGCCGTTTTGGCATTATATTCTTCAAGACCGAAAACTATTATTGTCTGTTCCCGTCTTGTGAGGGAAACAGCCTCTTTTTGCTTTATTTTCTTGCTGTCTTAAGGGAGAGCCTTTGCCACACCTGCTCATTTGGTGTTCCATGTGCTTCGATAAATTCTGAGGTTTCCTTTCTAGTTATGGAACTTGATATCAATTGCCTTCTTTTTCTCTTTAATTTTCCTTTCGGGGTTGAGGTCTGGGGTTCCCACATTTCCTCTTCCCTTAGTTTGTTCATTTCCCCCTGGACCCATGCGCATGGTGGAGATCTCTTTTTGGATGAGACTGATACCCATCCCTTTCAATTGGTTCTCCGTGGTTTCTGATTGATATCTTCCCCTCTCTCTCGTTATCAACGTTATGTGTAGGAAGTAAGATCTTCTAGTTCATAAAATGATGCTAGTGATTTTTTTTTATTAATATTATTTCATTTTACTCCTTACTTTCTTTTCTTGTTGTATTAGTAGTTTCTTTGCCAATTTAGTTGCCTTTTCTCTGTCATGAGCTAGTTTGTTCCTAGCAGTGCCATTTGCTGAAGCTTGTGCTAATGGTTTGGTCACCTACTATAGCTTCCCTTTGATCATCTGGGGTTTCTAAGTGAGGATCCAGATTAGCTTGTTTATGACCGGTTTCTTCCACCGGATCAGGTACCTCTTGGAGTTATTTATCCAAGTTCTCATCCATCTCCTGGACTCGAGAGGCGTATATATTTTGTTTTGTGGGATTACTCCACTCAATTGGCAGCTGTCCAGTTTTCCCACATTTGTTGCAATTTCTATTGTATTGGCACCCTCGGTACCAATTCTTTACAAGAAATTAAATGACATATATAAGGGGAAGGGCAACTTTTTGTCGTCTTACAAATGGGGTATACCCTCGAGTAAGGAAGGGTAGCCCCCAAAAGTTGCCATTTTGTCTCTCATACCATACTTGTCTTCCACTTTGAGTTCTGAGGTAAAAATTTCAAGGGGGAGACCAGAGCAGTGTACTTCAATGTACTTGTCTCTTAGCATCCTTGTAATGGGTGGTGGGGCCCCAATTTTGATTATCTTACCCTTGGCTTCAAAGGAGGAGCCATTAGGCTATAGTGGAACATTTTCTTTCGCAAAGAGAAAATACTTCCTTCTCCCACAATTTTGTAACCCCATGATATCATCTACCAAAGTCCCTCTGGCTATCATGTACTGAAGTACCTACTGAAAGATCCTACCGATTTCAATCACGGAAATCGTTAATGTGATCAAATGTGTACATAACGTAGATTTATTCACTGATTTATAATTTCCAACTTGATTGCGACTAGAGTGTCCCTAACAGTGGCATCCTTAGCTCCTTCTATGCTTAACTGACTTTCCATACTAACACGGCGCGATATTGTGTACATATTGGACAAGTCTATTTTCCTAAATAACAAAGCTACTTAGTTCATCTTATTCTAAAACCAATAGAGAATAATTGAATAAATTATCATAATGTTGAGATTTTAGAGTTATATCCTTTTGCATAAATGACCATAGTAATTACACCGCTTGTTCAATCTACGTGAAAGGCAATTGTGTAGTTGTCATTCTTTTCGCTTGCTTGATTTGACATTGTAGATATTGGAAGACGACGACGTAATATTTTCCTGCTATGTAAATACATGTGTAGTCGTGCACCCCTTCGCTAAAAATGAACCTGTCCAAAATTGGAAACTACCAACGAGAAGAGTAGTCTTTTACACTGTTTATCCAAAGCTAATTTTGGAATACATTTGAACTTATAATAAATCAATTTATATGAGACTGCAGTTGAATAGAGCAAGGACAAAACTGATCAAGAGCACAACTGAAACCTCCATTTTAAACCAATGCAAGAGTTTTGAGAAACAAAACATTTACAATGGACCAACTTCTTAACTCCAGGTAGTAATTATTTAATATTTATTTTAATATGCAACTCCCATTTCTCTACAAACCATAAGAGTTGAAGAAGAGTCCAAGCTAGAGAATTTATTATCTATATACAAAGAAGTTGCACAACTGAAAAGATCATGAAAACCAAATGAATTGAATAAGCATTATGCACTAATGAAAGGAAAAGGCAAAATTTGTTTAACGGTTACGCCCACATTATCCCATTAAAACAAATGACACAGAAAATAAAGTACATCTGTAAAGGTATAAATTGGTAAATTTGCAAAATGACCTTTTTTGACGGATATTTTAAGAAGAGTTTAAAATTTGACATACGAAAAATGCGCACAAGTTATTAGATAAGATGGGAAAACTAAATTTGATATGTTAACTGTGATTTGAATAATTGTCTCTACAATGTCACAAAAGACAGGCATGTTTAAAATGCATGAATAAATGCTAAAACTGATTTAGATTCCTGTATTTATTAATCATAAGTCACAGAAACTACTGGCTATAAGTGTTTGTTTACTAATACATGCATACAAAAATATTTAAGATGGTGCCAATACAATACCATGTTTTGCAAAGCTGAACAACTCAAGAGTTTTTGACCTTTGGAGCAATTATGGCACACTACATCTCCTAAACAACTGATGTCTTAAATATAAAATGAAATTAAAGATGAGAATATGCAGTCTTTAATCATATGTGAAAATATTAATAAAGCATACAATCAATACTTGAATTTGCATCAAAATATCCTCTGTATGGCATGTGATATTTTAAGTCTTCAAATTCCACACTAATCATCATATTTTCTTTAACCCTGTCAAATAATTTTCTCAATGAACCAGAATTTTCACACTAATCACTGAAAAACTGAATTACAATACCAATAATTTATTTCAACCAGCAATAAAGTGTAAATCAAAATAAATAATAACTACCAAGTAATACATATTTGGAAAGATAATTTTATTCATTTTTATTCATATAAAAGTTATAACAATCTTTAATAAAGGAAAGTTACTAACACATGGAAACAGTGCAGTTACCATGCAAAACTGGGACAATTCCAAAAACCAAAGAATCACTTTAAACATCAAACTGATGCATATGAAACCATGAAAGGGTGACTATAGTTTAATTTCCTAAGTAAATCAGAATCCTGGCACAGAAGAAATGTACATGAATTTGAAAACCATGAAGATAATTTACATTACTAATTTGTGTTTCAAAATAGCAGAAATATGAAGACAATATACTGGACTACACAATACTTAGTAAAAAATAGCATTACAGTATTCTGAACAAAATAATTTACCATGACATCAGTTGATTTTAGAAAACCTGCACAACCTGGACTAAGAAGCAACAGTTTGTATATATGTATATATATATATATATATATATATATATATATATATATATATATATATATATATATATATATATATATATATATATATATATATTTATATATATATATATATATATATATATATATATATATATATATATATATATATATATATATATATATATATAAGTTGTCAAGTTGTCAGAGAAGTTTCATTTCAAATCTCCAATAGTTGAAATTGATCATTGAACTAAATACTACACTTGTCTCTGGAGTAGAAAACTTCCCAAGAAACATTAATCATATTTAGAAATGCAAATGAGAAACTGATTTAGCAAATGGACAAATGGAATACAGAATGTTCTGATGTGTTATATGCCTTGTACTTGCTGTAATCAGTACATTAGCAGGTGCATGATGCCAAGCCATTAACTGCTCCATATAATTCATTCTGTATCTTTATATATGTAAAGATTTCCAATTACTTCCCATTTGCATGGATTGTAACCTACTTGCATATTTGTTTATACTGTAAACTTCCAGTTGATGGCAATGCATGTACTTACCTTGTATTTCATTTTTGTACCAGTATGTGACTTCATTAACTTTAAATATATTTCAGTTTTGATGGTAACTATCATGATCTATAATTATCAAGCTGCAAACTCCAATTAGTTATCAAAAAAACTTGTATTTAAATGGTTTGTTCTCACATTATTTCCTTTGTTCATAGTTCTAACTTTATGTCCTTTGTCAAATACAATAGAAATATCAGGAATTTTCAGAGTTCTGCATATTTGTAGTGCTCAAAATTCTGAAAGCCAGGTACTATTGGCCTCTCTCATTTCAGATCAAGCGAATCATGTACTCCTGTTGGGTTTATCGAAATAAAATAATTTAATTTGCAAAAGAAAACTACGATACAACTCATGAAATGTGAAAATGCATTTTCTAGATGTTGACATATCTGCAATAACATGGTACAATCTGATTAAAATCCCTATCAACAATGTCATATGAGAAAGGTAGATATGACTTTAATCAAATTGTAACACGATGTATCAAGCTTATAACATGATTTTGCAGTTCCAAAACCCCTGATGCAATTGTATTTCGAGAAAACAATTTCATTAGTTTTCTACAGCAGAAATTTTTTTCTGTATATGCCCGTTACATGTAGCATGTATAAACTGTGAAAACAAACAACACTGGAGCTGATGGGAAGCTATCCTTTATGCAGTTTGAATAGCAGCAATTAAAAGGCAAAGAGGTCAGGTATAATCCACAATTTTACATTTTACTTAATTGGCTCGCAATAACTAGAGAGATAAGATTGAAGACTCCAGAGGGTGAGTTCATTGTGACAATCTGCACAGGTATGATCAAGACGTGGAAAAACCCAATATAAGTAAATCAAAGAGATGCTAGATTTATGCATAAAAAGAATAGTTATTACATATGATTCCTATGAATAAGAATGCTTTTGCCATATGTATTGTAAAATTTTCAAAAGTTTGTGAATAGCAGCAGCCTTTCTCTGATGTTGGATTTCAATGCATATATAAAAACGCAAACCATGATCATTTAAACTGTCAGAATAGAAAGCAAGTGACACATCTCTGAAGCCGATTTTTAAGCATCATTAGCTATCAGCAAAGCCCAACAATATAAGTTTCAGTATTCTGTGATGCATGCCAGCAAAAAAAATAAATAAATAAGGGTTGGGAGGCTTTAATTCTTTGAACATACTGCCAATCAATTAACATATGTCAACTTGATTCTGATTAGGATTCACTATGAGAATCCAGCGTAGATGTTTGTGTGTGTGTGAGATTTGGATTTTTGATGTAGCTTTTAGAATTTTTCAGTCATATCGCTATCATGTTTGCAGTGTGACAGTTTATAGTGATGTCTAGCACTAGGGCATCATGCTGCAGACATGTAGCATGATGTCCCACTCAATCATGTTATCCTGAAACCAGGCTGACTAAACCTAACACTAACCTCTTAATGTTGAGGGGCAAATGAGGCAGCTGTTAGTTCCATTTTTATAAGTCTTTGGTACAACTCAGCTGGGGGTTCGAAACAGTAACCTCCAGCATCTGTGGTGGATATAGATGTTTGAACACCAGGACAATCAAGACTCTAGGGTGTGTAGGTGTATGAACACTAATAACAAATGCATTAACTTCAAACTCCCTATGGAACCCAATATAATTTATTTTTAAATTGTAGCAACTGCAATGTTGTATGACAAATAATGTTAAAAATGGGGGAAGTTTTGGGCCATTGAAAATTTAAGTCCAGGCTTGTGGAATTTCAGATAAGGTTTCTAATGGTTTTTTTTTAAATCATCCGCCCTTGGCTTGTGTCCAAAAGTAATTTTAATTGAGCACTGATCTCGATTTCTGATTTGTCAACAAGCAGTGTGTGTATCAAATTTCTTCTCATGTTTGTGGTAGTTCCTCACTATTAACCATAACTTAACGTTTATATGGTTTTGTTGCTAATGTGTCTTTTCAAGTGCTTTGATAAATAAACGCTCTGGCTAAACATTTTCCCACAAATTCCACATATAAATTCCTCTTCACCATTATGTACATTCATGTGATTTTGTAATATACAATCTTTGTCAAATGATTCACCACATATTTCACATTTGCATGGTTTATCCCCAAAGTGTTTCTTCGAATGCTTTGTCAAATTTACGTTCTGTGTGTACGATTTGCCACATATTTCACACTCATATGGTTTATCACCAGTATGTGTCTTAGCATGTCTAATTAAATAATACTTCACGCTAAACGATTTACCACAGATTTCACACTTGAATGGTTTGTCACCAGTATGCATCCGCATGTGATTTTTCAATCTCAAGCTGGCGCTAAACGATTTACCACACAGTTCACATTTGTATGGTTCATTATCAATATGTGTCCAAGTGTGTCTCTTCAAGGAATTCTTCATGCTGAACGATTTACCGCAGATTTTGCACTCGAATGGTTTGTCACCAGTATGTATTTTCATATGACTTTTGATCCCTGATTTGTCTGTAAACCGTTTACCACACACGTTACAATCGTATGGCTTGTCACCAGTGTGTGTTTTCATGTGACTTTTAATTCCAGATTTATATGTAAACCGTTTACCACATATGTTACAAACGTATGGTTTGTCACCGGTGTGTATCCTCATGTGTGCAGATCGCCTGGCAGCGTTGGCAAATAATTTCCCACATAGTTCACATTTGAAGAGATTGTCAGCAACGTCACTCATCTGGTTATTCATTTTTGAGCTTGCAAAAAACGCTATACAATTCACATCTGTATGTATATCTTAGGAAAAATCGCAGTGTGAAAAGTGGTGATCAGCGGTCTTCATTTTGTGTATTGCACACGTACCGACACGCCTTTTGTCACACAAAGCCAACTTTGCTCATAAATAAAATGAACGGATATCAGTGAATAAGCAAAACGAATAAAAAGTTATACCTAAGTATATTTGGGAGCAAACGCTTATTCCGGAAAAAGTTAACATGAGTCGTAAGTGTACTTTTACGTTTAAAAATACGGAATAAGAACTATAAGAATCTCAACTGATTTATAGTGAACACAATTAGCATACAAACCTAATTAAACCTACCCGTGCTGTATATATGACCCTACGCGTGATAATAAATCTCTCAGAATACCCAATAACGTGACATGACCTTAAGTTTCGAAGAACAGTCAATATTTGGCAAATAAATTTGTTTCAGTTTAAGTGATATGTTTATTAAAGTAATTTGTATAATTTCTGAAAATGTAAAATGGAAGTGTCACATATTTTACTTCAGCATTTAATATTTATATTAGTTTTTCAATTTCATATATTAATTATCTAAATCATTTTATTTTAGTAAATGATAAAAATTCATTTTAAGTGGCTTGAGAATTCATTCACCTAAGACAAAATGAAAGGCAGTTTCCAGACAGGTTCTTAACTTCGTGCTTTATCATTTTGTCTGCTGTTCGATTTTACTCGAATACTGATAAACAGGTAGTAGAAACAATCAAAAACATATTTAAGATGTTTTAGAAAGATTTTAATCACTACAGAATTGAAATAATTAATCCAAGACAGTTTATTGCTTGTTTTTCAGAGTCGTAGAAACTACATGCTTTTTTTTTCATTTGAGCACCAACAAGTGAATTATTACACAAAATATCAATGCCAATTTAAGTCATTTTAAATGTTGTTTTTTTTTTGTTGCTTTTTTATAAAAAAAACTAGTAAAGTACTGCACGTTTTCTGTATATCATTGAGCTCGTGCAATATTGTTTACTCAAGTGGTTTACAAGATAGGGTGGATATATGGTGTTGCATGCATTGCTGATATGTTCAGTATCTGGACAGTATCTCCCCGGGTTGAGCCAGCCAGTTTGCAGAGTATTTTGCTTCGAGCGCTAAGTTTTCCTAAGGTTTCCTTACGCTGGTTAAATATATTTTTGATATCTGAACATATCGACAACGACCCTCTATTATTCGAGAGCCAAGTGTTGCGCTTTTATCTGGGCACGAGTATCCTACACCAGTTTAATCGATGTAGAGCTAAGCACAGTATTCACTAAAGTGTTGGCTAAAGTCTATGCCAGTGAGAAACTTCCACTGTATATGGATATCAGCTCACATATAGCAGTTGGCTTGACGTCGAAACGCCCGGTCATGTTAGGTTCGTTGACTGAAGACATGACAGTTATATCGGCATGGAGTGTCAAGTGGTCTTCAATAGATGATGTAAAGCACTTCCTCTTAGTTGAGCCATATGTCTGACGTCTTGGCTTTATCCTTCTACGACATATGTGGACCACGGGGAACCGCTTTTGGATAGGACTGGGTCGTTGTTCAGTCAGTCTTGTCAGATTAGGCCAGGCCTCTCATACACTCCATCCTGATCTAGTAGGTCAATCTTGAATATGGTATTAGTGGCATGTCTTTCGCTGCGTCGAAAATGTATTTAACTATAAATATCGAATCAAGTAAAATGTAAAATGGCTTGATTGAGTCATGAAGAATATACGTCATCCACGCGTTAAATGCTGATATCAACTTGTTGACACCTCTTTTGTTTTTGTTGCATCATATAAACCACCGTATATGCCTTCATGTTTAACTACAAATATTGAATCAAGTAAAATGTAAAATGGTTTGCTTGAGTCATGAAGAATATACATCATCCACACATTAAAAATCTGATGCTCATCAACTTGTTGAATCTTCATTTGTTCTTATTGCATCGTATAAACCATCGTGTATATCTTCATATTTTGCCCCATGCATTGTCCTCAACGAACTAAGGTTCCGTGAAAAGTTCTCCCAGCACTAGATATAACTATTAGTTTCGACTTACATCTGGAAATGGCGATGCGAAGGAAAAACATATTTGTTTCTAAACTAAAAATATTTAGATCTCTCAGTCACTATTTGGCCGTGTTGTCTAAAACGCTAGCCTATACTGAATAAATATAATCTCATCAATGTTCGCGCGGGTTTGAGTTTCGAGGTCACAAAATATGTGTATGAAAGGAATCTGGCAACAGCTTACCGTGGATTGGTGGTTTTACTGGTATTTTATTCGGGTTTTTCCTCCACAGTTATAATGGCCGCCATGAGTACCTTTTCTTGCACTGAGAAATGACGTTAAACATCAATAAACAGCAGCAGCATAAAAAACAAAAATATCAAGTTTGACACAATATTCGCATCTTATAATATGATGAATTATATTGTCTCATGTACGGAGAGTGGTAAATAAACCATTAGAACATGTACCCGATCAGATTTTATCGTACTGTAACAATAAAACAATGGGTAAGCTAGCTAATAATATTAACTATTATTATGTTGTAGAGATTGGTCTAGGTGACTAAAACCTCTACGAAGGACTCTACAAATCCGTTGAATTAGAATGTAGCGAACGAGGTCTGCCAAATGGGACAAAACTCAACATATTTTTGAATGACTATACAAAGTCATCTCCCTTTACGCCACTGGTGCTGAATATAGACATGCATCGATGTAACAACGAAGAACAGCATGAATTTAGACCAGTGAAATTAACGTTTCTTAGTTTGTGAAAGGGTATATATATATATATATATATATATATATATATATATATATATATATATATATATATATATATATATATATATATATATATATATATATATTACAGAGGCAAAGTCTCTACATTTGCTGTTATGTATGGTAGGTACGTAATATTTCAATGTCACAACATTGCCACTCTGACAAAAAAGTGACATTCACAATCATAGCGTAACATTTTAGCACATAACGCAAGCTGTCTGAAGTATTTTTTCTTTCATAATATATTATTGATTTTACTTAATTTTTTGCATCCTTACTGAACAAATGCGTCATTGGGCTAGATAGATTGGCTGTCAAGGTGTAAAATGAAGACATGCATGTTTTGCAACATGACATATGGACGAAGCGTTTGTGCAATTATTGTGACGTCAATCAAATAATTTTAGCTATTAAGTCTTGATATAATTTTTGCATCCGCCAGACGTTTGAGGTTTGAGATGACTACCAAAGTGAATCTAATTTTAATTGTATCATCGTTATGTTAGCACGCGTTTGATTCCTAAATTTGGTTTTAATTTTCTTAATGATCCTCACGTGATGGAATATAAAGGACTCGTTGGAAGGAAGGGCTTTGATGAGTAGAAAGGTATACTGAACAATGTCTTGATAATGAAACTGATAAAAGAAAAGCCAGATAAATATCATGATGATTATTTAATTTATCTTATCTAAGGAAATGAGAATGACGGACGCCTTAAAATATGCTGACGCGCCCCTTCTTTGCAGCGACTGTGTTTTCTTCGTGGTTGCAAAGGGGTTAGGAATGGCGGGAGAGGATAAGTGAGCAAAGATTATTTCTCTCAGATAAATGCTAACATTTTCGTTTCATTTTCAAAGAAGCCAAATTGTTTTCATGAATCTAAATTGTTTTATGATTCGCTTGTAACTGCGACTTTGTGATAATTAAATCAATATAATTGTCTATTATATAACTATTGACGTACTTAAAACTTGAACTGGTGCTAGTTTTAGTTTAAATCTTTGAAAGAGATGGGAATGAAATGAAGAGGTCTGCTAGGGGTAGGATAGAAGCAGTAAAAGAAGAAAGAAGGGTTGACTGTCAAAAGCATATACAAAGTTTATTTAAGCGAATATTCTAATAAAAAATGAAAAGAAAATGTAGTTTCCCATTACGCTAAAACAAATGCATCTAATAAACAACCAATTTTTGAACCTTGATTTCAACATGATAGTTGTTTGGATTGCTGGTGAACCGCTGCTTGAAATACATCGTTATGTGGTAACTGTGGCAGTGAAAACAAAGCCAAACAGAAATAGACGTTTAATGATTCTTGGAGCGTTCTTGTTTTTCTGACAGAATTGCATTTGCATCGTGCTTAGCAATGTCATTCAATATATATAATATACAGCAACCCACCCCAAAACTACCCTTACCAACCCAATTACCCAACACTCACACACAGATACAGCTATGCACAAAGCATGATCCAGTGAGATAAACACAAACAAGGGTGTTTTAAGTACGGCTGTGTTATTGTTGCAACAATTTCTACTACTAAATATGATAAAAATTAAATTAGTATTTGGTTTTTTGACGGACGTTTATTTTGGAGATATTGTTTAGGACATGTATGTAGATTGTACATTTAGTTATGGATATGAGAGTACTGTTCTGACTCTATGGTTGGTCATTAACTATTTAACAGAAAGAAGCAACCCATCAAGGTTGGTAAAACCCACAAATGTCTGAATACACATAAAAAATCTAAGGAAACATACGTTATTGTGAACTTTAATCCCTAGTAGTTTAAATGTCCTATTAAAAATCCATAAATATAAAATGTTTCCAATGAGTTGAAATATATTTTTAAAGTCTTGCTTTATCACTCTGATATAACACGCAACGTCTTTGAGATCTCAATAATCCCAAAATAGTATTTTCCTTCAAATGGTGAATGCGCATTTTGTTTTTCAAATGAATAGTTTAAATATGTAATTCCTCTTAAGTTATATCTGAACGCAACTTTATGATATAATATAATGATCATTCACCATAAATGAATACCTGTTTATTTGATTTTTATGTATGCATTTTATTTGACTTATGTCGTAATATGAACTTAAATTTATAATGTATATAATGTTTCTCTAATCAATAAATGAGTCACCTATCTTGCATGTTTTACCTTGTTTAATACTTGTGTGATTCATTAGAAAACCTTTTTAAGTCCAATATTGATACTTTATGCCATGCAATGCAAAGCACAAACCAAACACCCAAATACAAAAGAATTATTTATGTCTAAAATTATTAAATCAGTAGACCTTAAATATCCAGAAAATTCCCATATATTAAGAAATTAGGCAGGGTCATTTTTACGAAACTAATCCTTGCTGTCATAAGTCTTTTTATTTCTGTACAAGGTGACGTCTAGTCCTAGAAATTTGATATTTTCTGGGTTTTTAAGAAACCTTTTCGTAGCACTGAATATTCATAATTAAAAAACATTGTTACACATTTGTAAATGAAGTTGAAAAATACCACATTAAAGGATGAATGCAAATATATTGAAGTCTTGTATGCATTTTCAGTACATCAAAATAGTTTTTCAAACATTTTGAGCGTTCAGGATTTATACATTTTTGGTTTACAATCGCGGCATCTAATGACATATATCTATGTACACCCCAATACGTTTTAATTTTCCAGAAAGAAAGCAACAGAAATCATATGAAAAGCATAATGATTGGACAAATAAAGCATAAATGGACATAAATTAAAACGATCTGATCATTCATTGTTTCCAAACAAATTAAACAAATGACGCAAAAATGGTGTTTCATTTTATTGAAATTACCTTATATGCAGAAAGGAAAATTGGTGGGAAGTATGGTTATCGCCTAAATTATTCGAGCAGATTTAACTGTATAAGCTGATATTCTCGCATTTGTGTTAAGGACCTCTGATTATCACATCACCCTTTGCATCGTGACGACTTTGATTGATGGTTGCCATTTGTTTGTTCATTTGTTTATGCTTATGTGTAAAGTTTAATTTCAGATAATTGCACTTTAAAGCCGTGCCAGCTTTCAATATCTTTTTCGTTTATGACTATGTTCTCTGCCTTTAACTTTGTAATTTCTTTTATAGATATTGATATGCAGTTTCGTCATCCCTTTCATCGTCCCCAACATGTATACAAATTTCATAAGACATTTCATTGCGTGTATGTGTGTTAGTGTAGAATGACAAGAGATAATCGCCTGATGGATTGTAAAAAGAAACGGGTAATGCATTGAGCTGAGCATAAATAAAGGAATTCACTATTTTTCACTATTTTCGAACAGTTTTCTTCAAAACAAAGAGCGCTTCCGGGCATGCCAAATGTGTTGAGAACTGAAAATTGTGAGCTGTCGATAGAAATCTGAATAAGTGTACTTAAAGAAAAGCAATCTAATGAAATTAAATTTTGAAATGAACATTACCACTTATGCTACTTTGATTACATTGTAATCCTTTGTTTGTTACACCCAGAATTACGTCCATTTGCAGTTGATGTATTTGGCCTAATGTCTAATACCCAATATAGTATCGAGTTTGCATTGCCGAACGAATAATCTGGAGATCTAATTTTAAGCAGATTCAATAGATTTTTCAAAACCTGATATGATGGACGATATGTCTTTTGATGTTTTTAGTCAATGTATTTCATAAGTTGTAACATAACATTTTAGCACCTTATTTCACTAATACCTTTCATTCAATTCATGTTTATAGAGAGAAACAGCTACGAATGATGTCAATTCGTTTCCAACTTAACAATCCTCGTGTTCAGAAGGACTTCCTGCGAAATAATCAATTTCATCTTTCAATGTTTTCCATCAGCTTGAGAGCATGTCATACAAGCTAAATAATGGAAACTGAGAGCAACCTGGCTCAAATTTAACCTAATGTGATTAAAATCGTCACATCGATACACTTTCAAGTTTCAATGACTATTCGATTCATCAATGAAATTAAGCATTTCTACATCTGTTTCTAACTCAACCACAACATTGTAGCTCCTTTTGAATTACCATTTAGCTCAATCAACAAGCGGATAAACGCTATAGAATGTTAACGGAATATTCTAGACGTTCTTGCATGATTTCCTTAAAGAAAGCATGCGAATCTGATAAGTCGTAATCTGATAAGTCATTCTTGTAAAAGGTGGGATCTATTTTATTTAAAACATTTTAAGTGTTCGTTGGGAAGCAAAAGAAATGTAGATAAGTAATCTCAAGAAATACAGACAAAAATATTTACTTAGATGTGTTAGTAAAGTCATAAAAAGGGCCACCTTGTCACATGCAGATAGCCAAATGTACTAAAATTATTTTGCGTCAAAAATCAATCGGGTTTTATTCCATACTATTTAACTGAAATGATGGATATGTTTCAAGATATCTGTGAATCGCTCGATAGTGGAATAGACATGTCAACTATTTGGTAATTCATCGACGGCTTTTGACCGCGTTTCCATCAAGGGCTTGCCCATGAACAGAGAGTTAGAGAATATAATTAAATTTGATTGATTGGTTTACGACTTATATGTCCGATAGAATACAAATTGTTGTGAAACCCACAGAATGTACAATTTAGTATGTTTAATATCGGGCTGCTACATAATTTGGTTCTGGGACTATTATTGTCTGATACATATATGCATGATATTATTGTGTACTATATATAAACAGTGTCGACTTGAAATCATTCACTAGTAAACTCTCTCCCAGAACAAAGGTGATGTGACATTATCTTAACGAACAGGATAATACACTCTTTCCGAAATTGTTCAAAACGAATAACATGCATTCGATGGCAACGAGAAACATTTGAGTCATTCACGTAACAACACAAGCGCATGGAGTCAACGTATGGAAACTATGAAAATAATTATAATTGCTATTGCTAAATATTACATGATTCTTCAAATACGATCTTTAGATATGGATGTCCTATTAAGTATTAAGTTAATAATTGAATATGCGACTGTCGCTTATTAATCGCAGATTCAGGTAGATTAGAAAGATCAGATTGAGAGAAATATCATTAAAGTTTTACGTAGTTACAACCAATCTATTGATTAATTGAATGATTTGAAATGTTTAAAAATATTTCCTTAGATCATCCATTTAAAAAAGGAATACTGTATATGAAAATGACAAATCGGAGAGCGATTATTTTTAAAATATAGAAAGGATGTTACCTGAAACGACATTAGCAATCCTTCTTTGGATTTATTTGGTGATCGCAAATACTGTTATACATGATAGGATCATAAATCAATGATTCGTTCTTAAATAATATCAGCTTGAAACCACCCTAATAGGTAAACCCTTATGCATCTTTGTGGTAGAAAATGAATGTACATATAATTTATTGTAATTTGCGCTTGTTACATAATTAAAAGGCAAAATCTGATCCTGAGTCTTGACAATATTTTTCATTTATTTCATGTAAACACGATTCTGTTTTGTTTATCTTAATTCGAAAAAGGTATCCTTTTGAACATGCTTCAAATATACAATGCATATACCTTAATAGTCCATCTTTTGATTACGAACATTTAATGATTATTATTAATTTCATTTTCTCTGACCGAATAACACCCTTCATATCTTATGTTGAGGAATTACATACCCAATATGTTCTTTTTTCCCCTAAGTTTGGTAACACCATTTTTTTCTATTTTAACTGTTAACCCCCAAGTTTAATTTTTTTTGTAGTTATGTGTTGTAATGTTTGATATACAACAATCTTTTTATGGGAATGGTGCCCACTGTGAGAACTTGCAGCTCCACTCCTTTTGGTTTTATAGCACACAGTATATGTTGACACGGTAAACAGCTTATACATCCGAAAAAGTGAAACTTTCATTTAAAACATACTGTTTCCAAATAAAAGGTAACAATCCGCCACATGAAACGCAGCAATGTATCTGTTTATAACATCTATTCGTTAGAAGTTGGACTTGAGTTTAATTATATAGCAGCTTATAATGGCCAAGGAGTGCAGTTATATTGGATAATGCGCGTATCATGTTCTCTGCCTGGACCTTTCACTTTTCCTTCTATCACTTGTCGGGTTGTCCGTATGGCGCGTATACAATATTGAAGTTACAATAAATTCCATTTTAATTATGTCAAGAAATGTCAGAAAACTATCCACTATATCGATTTGCTAGCAAGTTTTCGTAAGATACGAGATGCTGATACCGATCTTGCCTTGGGGAAAATGAACTAACACCGTGTCAGATAACTGGTGTTGAAGTGGAACTTAGCTGTACTATAACCAACAAGCTAGGACTAATAATGTATTTTGCATTCAGCGATCTAAAAGAGTGAATAAAGATTTTAGTTGACCATTATACAGATAAATTCAGTGACAATATTTCGAAGCCATCCATTTCTATTCTCAATCCAAATGGTGACAGTAATAGAACACCCTGATAATTTTTTTGTGCAAATCCTGAATGCCCTACGGTATACGATGAGGGATGCTAACTGAGAGATTTACAGCATTTCCTTTTATATGAACAATCCAGTTAATTGGAAAATATGCGAGGATGGCTATGAGAAGCAAATGTTGCTCTTCATCATGCTCAAGTTATCGTGAAAATTTCGGTTTTTGAAATAGGCATTGAAAACGTCATTATCTTATTAGATCCTAATTCACAATATTTAGATGGACATATATTAACCAATGATCCTTTATTATATACATATTAACTTGCCTATCTATCTATCTATCTATCTATCTATCTATCTATCTATCTATCTATCTATCTATCTATCTATCTATCTATCTATCTATCTATCTATCTATCTATCTGTCTGTCTGTCTGTCTGTCTGTCTGTCTGTCCGTCCGTCCGTCCGTCCGTCCATCCATCCATCCATCCATCCATCCATCCATCCATCCATCCATCCATCCATCCATCCATCCATCCATCCATCCATATATATATATATATATATATATATATATATATATATATATATATATGTAACGATTTGCTCTCGCGTTAGGACATTTATGGGAAGTGTGATTAGGTCTACAATTTCCCGCCAATTTTAGCGTCTAACTCGATGTTAAGGGCTAATATGTTTAAAACTTTTAATCATGTGTTGCGCGCGGAGGGTTTCTCTCTGCTAAGGACTTTACCATCAGTTGAGGAACTTTCCCTCTCGGGAAGTTCGTTCCTGGAATTTTGACCCTGATGAATCGTTATGGAGGTTAAGTGATTATAACATTAGCTTGTTTACATTCCATTAATTCTGCCAACCTTTCCTTTGTTATTGATTTCATCACGCTCGCATTGGGTCCTTTCATCTCTAAATGGTTTCAGCGTCATTTTGAAATCATATATAGACGATCGTTTTAACGCAGATTTCAATATTCGGCGCTATTCTAGAATGTAAATGTATGGGGCAGTATAGTCTACAAAATGATCAGTTTCGATCTCTTTGTCATACGCAAAATTAGACCAGAGGACCATCAAGCTATATATAGATACACTTCGCATGGTCTATTGCAGAAATTCATTTCACCAACATATGTACCAAAAAGTGCTTTGTTTGTCTTTTGTCCATGTTACACTGTTAAAATACTTTTGAACAGGATTAACAAGCGACTTCATATTTGTTTCTTTCAATAGGTTCCGTACCATTAGTTTGTGTTTTCAAGCTAGTTCCGTACCACTGGGTTGTGTGTTAACTGTTTCCGTACTATTGAATTGCATGTGAACCTTCTGTTTCCCAATTGGTTGCTTACTAATAGATTTTATGATTACGTATCATTGACCTGTGCGTTTACCATTTGGTTCGGTACCACTCGTTTTGTGATTACCAGTTGGTTCCGTATCATTGGATTGTGTTTACCAGTTGGTTCCGTGCCAGAGATTTTATGATTATCAGCTGATTCCGTATTACTGACCTGTGTGTTTACCAGCTGGTTCCGTATATTTTACGTTTGAATCAAGGTACATTCTTGGCATACATGGTTTCTGCACCTCACTACTTGGCACTTGATTAGTCATTTATGCTTTCTGCTTCCATCACTTGGCTCCAAGTCATTGGGCTGTGTGTTGCCAAAATCGTTTAGGACCCCTGACCTCTTGCAATTGACAGTTGGGCTGTGTGTTGCCCTAATTGTTGTAATTGGCAGTTGGTATTGGTTTTATGCTGAAAGCCGCACCTCAAAACAATGACCCATTATTTTGATAATGGTAAAAGTTAGCTTCTGTTTTCATTTACCAAGTTCACATCTCATCTCACTACAGTGAAAGGTTTTGTTCACAATATTACAATAAGGGTTATGCATTTACAACGATTGCAACGTAGTAATACACTGACATGTAATTATTAACTTTTGTGGCTTTCCTTACAGAAAATGACCCTTACAAAGAAGGCTAAGGCGGAATCTCAAATGGCAAGAAAGACAAATAGATCATCAACGTCCAAAATCTAAGAGGCGGTGAAGAGGCACAGACAAAGGCACCATTGTCAACACCAACTACAGAGAAGAGGTCTGGATGGACCCATATCTTTTTAATATTATAACACCAGACGTCTCCGACAAGTTCTCCACCAAAGTGACACAGGAGATCCATAACAAATTTGGTAATCTGGTAGGCATACTCAGACCGTCCGCAGAAAGTTGTCCAAAAACAGTTTTTCAGCTTGGACACTCCGTAGCAATGACAATACACCAGTTCCATCCATGATCTCCCCTGCCAACGTCGAAACCACGGCTTCAGTTACAGGTACAGTTGTATATACAGGTAACGTTTGTTCGAATCGTTTGTTCGATGCGGGTTTCAAATTTCAGTTACGTACATATGGTACCTGTCATTGCATTGTTTCCAAAAATTAGGAACGTCCAACTCGCAATATGACAATAGATTCTCGCTTGGAGCAAGTTCACTAGTGTCCTACGTGAAATATATCGTCTGGTTAGTACCTCTCTACCACAATATATGAAAACTGTCCTTAGACTTGAGAGACGCTTTGATCGGTGTTAATATGACGTAAACTTTAGACTTTTGGTTGCAAAGGAGAATACTATGTATTAAAATGCATTTTAAACTCTAAATGTAGGCTGTGAAATAGTCGGGTCATAAAAACTACACACCAAACTATCTCTTACAAATTAGAAACATAAAGTATCCAAAGATGTTTATTTTAGTTACCACAAATGTGGTCACTGCTCATTGGGGTTTGTATGAAATTTTCAGCAGAAGTTATTCAGTTGTTTTGTTGGGCAGTCATTCACTTGCTGTTTCAAACCAAATTCACAGCTCTTGAAGGTACGTCCACAATACAATCAGCAAGCGCATTGTCCAACAACCATCTTTTTCGTTTACAACCACTAGACACTAACCCAAACAATAATCCTGTCACCATATAGTGCTGATTCTTTGCCTACCCAGGTTAGAATCGACCGCTTGCAATATTAGCTACTCGATTTTGATTTGCCACTAAGGAATACCTGCTTTTAGGTTTTCGAAAGGGTTTATATGTTGGGTTTAAGGAGACACTGCAAACACCACTATGAAATAATCTGAAATCAGCTAAAGCAAAAGCCCAAATTACATAAGAAAGGATACATTAGGAATTTAAGCGGATCAATTTTCAGAATTTTTTTGTGCCAAACCATTTCGTAATTTAAATATATTTACATATATCACTTCTGCATCTAATGGAAAAGACAATTCCTGGATATTTCAGACTATTTCATCACCTTTTATCCCCACCGAGCGATTCAGTTAACGATTGAATACCAACTCAACAATCACCGGTATACTACGAAGGTATTGGCGATGCCATCACCTGTATAAAACAGCCATGTAATAGGTAAATAAGGTAAAAATAGACATATCAGATAATTTCTGCATTCTTTCTATTTGTCACATGCAATATTGTTGTTTGGGCTTTTTATGGCGGAACAGGTACTATTTATTTACAAATTTCTTACCAATGGGTTCTAGATCCAGCTGCCAGAAATTTGAGACCTTTAACAAATCTCCTCAAAGGAAAGCGAACATAAAGTTATATATAACATACATGATACATATTTCTGACGAAGTTTTGTATACTAGATGCAACTCGTGTCCGATACCAGCATAAGTTTGATAGCTACCTGGCTGTAGTTGCCGATATCGGCGTTCCTATGGCTCCGGATAAAACATTTTCTTCGTTTACAACCTTCGCGAAGCTCTGATATAAACTGGATTTTGTGAGAATTGAGGTTCGTCTTCCCACGGACAAACGATAAAAATGTAATAAACTCATACAATTATAATGTCTCGAAATTAAATTACTTTTAAAGTGTTGCAATCCATTATAGGTAATATTAACTTTGCTTGCGCAGTAGTTTTCTCGCCAAAAGGCAATCCGCTCCATCCACCCTGGGCCTAAAATCATCCAACATCCGGCTACAAAAGCTTCATATATATCGGCGTGGACGCTACATTAAGAGTTCCAATCGGACACCTCGTTTAGCCCAGTTTCAATAACCAAATTGGCACGTTTCATAACAGACTTAATCAACAAGAAATATGCCGCATGTCCGATATCCACTTTTGTTTCTGGAGTTGGATATGCGCACAAACTTAACGGCTTCACAGAACCTCATTAAATCCAGTAATAAAAGTACATCTTGGGACGACTTTCGTTTACAATTGACATAGTTACACTGGATAAACATTCAGTTTATATGATGTATGCCATCTCAAGCCATTTCAAGCGTACCATGTATTCTGGCATATTTTCATTGGATTTATATGCCTTTTCAGAATAGGAGAGATTACAGTGCAAACAAATGAACATCGGAATGACAATTTGATACAATTATCTCAAGTCACATTTTTCCACAAGCATCTTGGAATCATTTTTCTATGTTTTAAACACGAGTCGGTACAACTATATATATATATTATATATATATATATATATATATATATATATATATATATATATATATATATATATATATATATATATATATATATATATATATATATATATATATATATATATATTTCATGTTGCTGCTCAATAAAATCCTACGACATTGCGATAGCTCATTTACAACCATACCTAATCCTCAGGGATGATACTCTAGGACCGTTTTTTATGAACCTACAGTGGCAACCAGTTTCCACAGTAGAGTGTAGTACTGAACTTAGAAATTGCTTTGCTTTTGTGGATTTAACTCGAACCATTCTAGGTCCCCGTGTTTCGGAATTAGGGCCGAACCTGAGCATAGCGTTCGGCTAAAGGGTCTCAACTTCAAAACACTTCAATCAACTTTTCTAAGATCTCCATTCCGCTATGTGTGCTACTTTCTCTTTTAGGTCTCATGGGTTTCACAGACATAGACTCCTGGACAGAGACCTTGCTTTGCTTCAATATCATTCACTCGACCCGGACTAATCTGTGTCTACCTGCCTATTCGACTGCCATGAGCGCATAAGGGTACTCTAGCAGCTCTGACAGACCAAAGCGCATTCCAGAATTGAGCGCCTACCTGCCTATTCAACCGTCAGGATCGTATGTGGGTAATCTAACAGTTCCAATAAACTAACAGCGCATACCATAAATGATCGCATACGCTTAACAGATTTTTTTTCCAATTCCTCCATACATACAAGTTATATCCTAACTACTGGGTATTATGAGGGCATACTACAGCCCCAGCGCTACAGAACTCATCAATTTAATTATGATCAAAATTAATATTTTCTTTTCTTTGACTCTAATCATTTTTGTTCTTTGATCTACCTCCTTTTTGTTGCTGCCAGAAATGCAGCAAGCTGTTTTTGCTGCATTTATGTTTATGGCGATTGCAGCCTCAATTCTGTATTATACGCTATGTCTTATTGTTCAATTTTTAGCACGTTTACTCTATATACATTGTCAAAATATTTATGCTATGCTGTAAACACACAGCAAATGTTTGGTTGACTAATATCATTTATGTTCAATACAAAGTAACAAAAGTGGCTATCAAACAAAGTTTCTCATTGTATTTATTTTCCCATATACTGGCTTGGTAATGTTCGAACGACATACCTAGGAAATTCTGTATTTTCACTCTCTAACTTCCTTTCAACTCTATCGATGTCGGAAACGAGTAATCTGGTGCATGCACATCTAATTTTACAATCTCTTCCAACAAGATATTAATATATATATATATATATATATATATATATATATATATATATATATATATATATATATATATATATATATATATATATATATATATATATATATATATATATATATATCAAAGTGTTGTTGTTCTCTTTTTTCTGACAACTTGCATCTTTCTTCTACATGTCCAAGAACATATAACACGCAGACACACACACACACACATATATATATATATATATATATATATATATATATATATATATATATATATATATATATATATATATATATATATATATATATATATATATGTATATATATACGTCTGAAATAATCTATATAGTCATGTCATAAAGAAAGAGCCGGAAGAGGTTGGTAAACATCTGAGGACATGCAAGTTTATTGAGTAATACACACAGTACGACTCTTTTGACTGTATCGAATGCCTTTGTCAGATGTACAGATACATGTTCTGCTCAAGGCACTTCTTATGGACTTGACTCATTGGGAAGCTCAATTCAACGGTTCTAAGTCTGGGCTAAAACCACATTGACACTCCGGGAGGTTATCTTCATACATTGCTGAAACAAGTCTGCTGAGAGTAATGCGACAAGAATTTTTTCTGCTATGAAGAGCATGAAAGTGGTTCTGCAGTTACTGCAGTCCGCACGTGTGCCTTACTTCTTATAAAATAGTTACAACGGAGGTATTCTGGCATCTACTACTCTGTCCAGATGATTCCAGGGTCTGTTCACTGACAGCCATGTACACCTCCGCTGGATGCCATCCTTTCCAGATATCCTGCCACAGTTCATTTGTTTAATGGCTGTCCGCAACTCATCTATCGTTGACAGAGCATCCAGTTGGTCGTGCATTGGCTGTTTGAGTAGATCTCGAGCAGATTGGATGACCGATGAGGTCAGATATCGAAGCTGGCTAAAATGTTCTTTCAGTCTGTCTTTAATTCCAACCTTGTTCTTTCTTAGTATACTGCCCTCTTCAGCAACTAAGATGACGGAGCTGATGGGTTGAATATTGACTTGATGGCGCTGTATAACTCTTTGGAGTTGTTAGTGTTGGCATAGCGTTGCACTTTATCAGTTTTCCTTTCCCACATCTGGTCATACATTTTGCAAATTTCTCTCTGAACCTCAGCTTGATAGATTTTGAAGTCTCTTTTTTGGGGTATGGGTCATTCTGCGAGTATATGTTTGTATTACTCTTTTTGCCAAGCGGGTCTTTAATGGCACAGTTGTTTTCGTCGAACCAGTCTTGACGAGTTTGCTTCCTCTCGCCTGGACTCGCCATAGCTGTGTCTATTATCATGTCTGAGAGCTGGTTCCATTTCTTGGAGGCATTTCCACGTACATATATAATGATAGACAGCTTGAGATCTAAGTTCTTCTGGAAATTGAGCTGGGTGGAAGGTTTTTGGAGACAAAGTTGAAGGCTGATTGTTCAAGCTTATGGCACCTTTGGTGATGTGGGTGATGTGGTGCAGCTTTAGGGTAGTTCTGATAAGTGGTCAGTCTCATATTCCGCTCCTTGCATGACCTTTGTGATGAGGACATCCTCGGCATCGCACTGGCGGACTATTTATGGCTGACTAAGTGTCATTGTCGTAATCTGGGGGTGAATTCAGGTCTTATTGTGTTTGTTGGCTATTATTTATACCTAAAGAAAATAAATCATGGTAAAATACAGCCCGTTCAAGCGTATTGGATACAACAAGGGAACACGTATGTCAGGGATTGATTGAGATAGATGCAATAAACTGACGACAAACAGTGCAATTAGGTAATAGTTTTGCACTGTTCGTCCTCTAATCACACAGTTCACCAAATAGTTCAGCCCATCAAATAATCTCTTGCTTAAAAAGCAATATTAGCATAAACAAATTGTATTGGCACATGCAGTACGTAATCTAATGATAGCTCTGGAAACCATAATCTTTAACAATTACGCTCATTTTTCTTAACAACCAGGTTATTATTTTCTATAATAATATGTTTGTTTATAATATTTTCATGCTGTAAAGATCGTTTTTTTTATAAAAGGTCAGTTATTGATTTACGTCGTTTATATTTTGTTTAAACCCTAGATTTAACAAACTATAATTATGTTTGATATGGTTGCTTTTGTACAGTAAAGACCCTTACTATTTTTCAGGTAGTTTATATCTCTAGCGAAAATTAGGAATTATACAACGTTCTTTTTAATTATGCCACCTTTTTTGTAAACATTACAACTTACATTTTTATGATTGATTTTTTTCTATTCTAGAACCGTTAATGTCTCTGTAAACAAGCCCAGTCACCTGCACGAATTGTTTTAGATGCTCTCGCTGATTTTGAAGGACGTATATATTTATGTATCAAGCCGTGTTTGAAGTGTCCAAAAGCGATTGTAAGAAACTTGTAGAACAAAGTGATATCAAATTACCATTCTGATGTTAAGTTGTTTGCACTGTAATCTCTCCTATTCTGAGAAGGGTACGGAATGCCAATGCAAGCATGGGCGAATTGGCCTAAAATTGTCTGAAATGGTATATATCATAGAGACTGTAAGATTATCCAGTGCAACTCAGTCAATTAGTAAACGAACATCATGATATTTATTTATGTTAATGGTCTGATTGAGTTTTTGAGTAAGGAATGTGGAAGAAGTGTGCAAAAATATTAAATTTGTGCGCATATCTAATTGCAGAAATAAAATTGGATATGGATGATGCCGCATATTGCATGTTAAGTACGCTATGAAGAGGGCCACATAGGTTATTAAAGCTGGGAGGGATAACTCAGTCAACGTGTCTGATATAGCGTCCAATCCCGAGTATATGTGGTTTGTGTAGTTGAGTGTGGGATGTTAGCCGGGTGTTGGATGTTTTTAAGCAAATGGTCATGTGTACTCTCTAGATGGGTTATGTTGTAAGAAGTGGAATGCGATGAGGGCACGAGCATGCATAAGGATCCATGGCGTGGAAACTCAAAACCTGTTGGCTAGAAATACAAATCAGCTAATTAAATGCATGATTTTTTGTGCCAGTAGAGGATTACTTGTTTATAATTTCAACTGAAGCTTGATTGTCAGAGTGGAATAGATACATTTGTTAAATACGTATTCTCCCCAGACATCAACTTCAAGAACAATGGAACAGAATTCTAAGAGCGTTATATTTTGATATGCTCATGTCTGATTCCAAATGCCATATAAATAGTATGTGCAGAAGCAGCTGTGTTCAAGTCTAACGTAACGTAAGTCATGCAACTGTCAGGCAATAATAAAGATCTTCCAGAAAAACAAGTTAAAAAGTTTGAGAACATTAAATCTTCCTTTACCTCCTTTACTTAGTCTAATGTGGCGATGCGTTTTATTAATTCCAATTGTCAAGTTGATGAGTCGCCTGAGAAAATATCGTTCTTGCAAAACTCCTGTGCAAGAAAAGTTAAAAATACCTGTGACGGATTGCATAACCTTCAGAGAAAATATATTTCGAGTAAGATATCAATGAATGAGTTTATTACACTTGTCTAGTTGTCCATGAGAATGCGAACCTCCATTATTTCAGAATCCAGTCCGTATCCAAGGTACGTGATGCACGTGTTCAGCCACAAAAATAAAAAAGATATTACATGGGACAAATGGGAGCAATCAGAAACCATTTTTCATAAACATCCCCTACTCAGCTGTTGCATACATGTGATGGCATTATCAGTGTCTTTGTAATTTACTACCGATTGTTGAGTTAGAATTCCATCGTTAACCAAATTGCATGGTGGGGAGGAAAGGTGATGAATTAGTCTGAAAGACCCAGTAATTTTCTTTTCGACTTTACCCAGAAACAAAATGTGTAACTTTGGAAATGGATGTTACGAAAAAGCTCGGCAGAGCGACCCGCTGAAATTCTTTCTGCATCTTTCCTCCAGTAATTTGGGCATTAGTTTGAGTAGATTTCAAATTATTACGTATGTGTATTTGCGACGTCCCCTTAAATCGCACATCGAAGCCCATTTGAATAGCTAGAAGCAGGTATTAGTTTGTGGTAGGATCGAAATCGTGGAGCCAATTTTGCAAGCAGTCAGTTTTAACCGGGGTAGGAAATGAATCAGCACTATTTGTATGCATTTCTTGTTCGGGTTATTTGTTTTACATATAGTCGAAAAGGAAACAGCTTTTTGTTTTGGTCACTGAGTTTGCTGGCTGCACTGGGAAAGTACCTTAAAGTACCGATAACTTGGTTTGGGACGGATAATAAATGAGCATCCCCCTAAACCATTGAAACCCCTGTCCTGAATATTGGATGAAAATCCCAGTGAACATCAACCGCTCTTGTGGTAACTAAAACATATTCCCATCGGATACCTAATGCTTGTAATTTGTGAAGGATTGTTTTGTGTCTAGTTGCTATAACACTACACTAGCACAGCTTTCACATACAGCGATAGATGATGCGTGGTACCCCATTTAGCTTTTATCGTTACAACAAATTGTATGAAGATTTTAATTTTTGTAATATTAGGAACATCACTGTTTACTGTAATGAGATGAGGTATACAAAAAATCCAACAAAATGTGACCTTATTATGAAGATAGATGGGCATAAATAATCTGGACAAGACATAGCCCATAAACATGGATAGATGTGGTACAAGCAGAAAACATACATGACTATTCAAGTGTCAAGCAGACAGGTGCGGAACCCAAGTACTCCAAGCATAAAACTCGTAGCAAAGTAAAACGTACGGAATCAACTGGTAAATACACAGGCCACTGATACAGAATTGACTGGTAATTATGAAATCTAGTTGTTCGGAACCAACTGGTAAACATACAGGCCAGAAATACGGAACCAACTGGTTATCATAAAATTCAGTGGTACAGAATCAACTGGCTAACTCTGATGTCGGTGATAGGGAATTAACTGATAATAATAAAATCCAGTGGCTTGGATCCAACTGGTAAGCACACATACCAGGAAAACATAATCAACTGGTAATGATACAAACCAGTGTTACGGAACGAACTGGCAAACACACAAGACAGTGATACGGTATCAACAGGAATCCTACATTACAGTGGTACGAAAACCACTGGAAAAAAGAAAGTTAACAAAATCCGGTGGTACAGAACCTCTTCGCTAACACACAAGCCAGAGGTATGGAACCATTTGGAAAACATAAGCGAGTGGTACGGAAAGAAATGAAGAAAACAAACAGATTAAAACCTTCCATATATTGGCCCTTCGTATCGCGTTACTCGAAAATCTGGCGGGAAATTGTAGACCCAACCAAACACCTCATAAATATCCTTATGGAAGCGTAAAACATTTTATTTGCACTTCAATTAAGTTGAGTTATTTTATGAATGACTTAATTAATAGGCCATATCTGTGGTTGAGACCTGAAGGAATGGAACGTCAGTATAACCTAGTAATTTTAAATATCGTTTGCAGGTTTGTTTGGCAGCATCTTGGGAACTATTTCATTATTACGTTAAGACGTTACTCATGCAACTAATCTATGTTTTCAAATTATTGTTCACTTTGCAATCTAATGTACATTTTTATAGTTTGAGCATAAAACTTTCGGGTATTTTTTTCAAGGATTTAAAATAGTTATCTATTTTGTTTTTAAATGTTTACAATGGTAGTCTTCAATTTTCAAAAATACTTTGAAAAACTTATTAAGTCGCTCGTATACACAAATTTTAAAGAGGAATGCTATTGGTGATCACATGCTGGTGATGTAGGTTTTGAAGAAACATAATTATAGGAATCCTACTCTTGAATTATAGGGAAAGAAAATATATGATGTATAGGTCTGTAAAACCGATTGTACTATCGAAGATATAACACTGTAGCGAAGTTTCAGACTCTGGATCAGATTTCAAAATATAGTCTTTACTCACGAAACAAGAAGAGAAATTTCAATATTTATTTGTTTACCTGCAACGTATTACTCAGATGCGAGGACGACAAGGATAAATAATAAGGAAAATTTATTGAGAACGAGAAAATATGACATAGTCAAATGGAAAAAATAATCATTATATATTTATTAAATAGTACATGCTATAAAACGCAATGATTAATATCCAAAGTAAATAATGACAAGAATATGTCACACATGAAATCGTTCAAGAAATTAAAAATTTAATAAAAAATCCACGAAACTGATTCAGTGCAGAACCTTCGATCAAACATTTCAACCTTAATACCATTGCGTCACAAATGACATATATATATATATATATATATATATATATATATATATATATATATATATATATATATATATATATATATATATATATATATATATATATATATATATATAATGTGTGTGTGGTTGTGTGTGTGTATGTCCGACTAGATCTTTTCACTAGTCTTGTACATCATTACTTATGATGCAACCTCATACAGTAGTCATAAAGTAGGTAGTACATACACTTCCATAGATTCCAATTTTTAAATAATAATAATAATAATAATAATAATAATAATAATAATAATAATAATAATAATAATAATAATAATAATAATAATAATAATAATAATAATAATAATATTAATAATAATAATAATATTACTACTACTACTACTGCTACTAATAAAAATAATAATAATAATAGCAAACATGTAGATAACATTGGTAGAGATTCAATGAAACATTATAAAGGAAAAAGGCTTTTAAAAATATATAATATTCATATATTGTTTATATTTCAAACGTACGTAAGATTTATGCACATATTTTAAAAGGAAGGTGATTGATGTTAGTAGTCTTCTTATTCAACATTGTTCAACATTCTAAATGCACACTGCTTTTGATTTTAAAAAGTGATCCGAATATTTTAGCCATCTTAAATATTTCAATTCTGCAATATATAGCTAAACGAAAAACACGTTTAATAAGGCCAGTGAAATATGTGACACTATATTAAACGAATGAAGCTCATTTTAGAAGCACAACGTGACTACAATAATGATCAAAACGGCTCTGACACAACAGGTACATTCAGAATTCAAACCTTTACTGATGTCCACAAAATGGTCTAGTATTTATGAAAAAGGGCAAATTACATATAGAATTTTTTTTCTTTCTCTCTGTTCACATATTTCCTTTCTTTTGGCCTCAAAATGAAAGTTAATATACTCAATTATATAAAATGCAGAGAAAAACTAAATACACCGCAAGGGAGCACTTCTGTAAATATACTCGTCTTATAACTGAAGTTTTGTTATCTTCTTGTTATATTAAATTCGTCAGGAACCAGTGAATAGGGAAGAGTGTTAAAAAAGAATTTTGCAAGTATACTGTTGCCATAAGCGTCTGTATAAAGAGACATGCCTCGAGAAAGAAGCAATTACTAGTGTTTAGCTTTGATTCTGGACATAATACTACCTCTTTAGTTATGATGCCTATTGAAACATCTTCGCGTTTTGATCTTACTAACCGTATAATGTGAATTTTTTCCCTACGGAATAGTACGATGTAGCATCCCCTATAGAGCATGAAATATGACGATAATTGTGCAAATTGAGCTTAATATTATGAAACCATAAACGTACCCAGTTAAACACTCTGTCCTGCATAACAAATAGGAAATCTCTCTAAATATAACACAGTAACCCGGCAGACTGTTATAATTATAATCAACCTCCTTTATTCATATTACTTTCGTACCATAGAAACATTTTTGTTTAAACAGTGTTTAGCTCAGAACGCTGTCTGGTATAACATTGCAACGAACAAAGAACCCAGGTTTAATAATAGTAATCAACGTTTGATTTGGCTCGACATATACCATCCAGAAAGGTCCCATAATCTTATTTAAAAAAAAGGGATATTATACGACGGAAACATATTAATTCAAATCTGCTTTACAAATTACCGACATTAAACAACCACGTCTAAAATAGCTATTTCGTTAACCCGCTTAAACATGACAATTTGTTTAAAAATCCACATCTAAACACAGTAGTGTTTCTTCAGTCACCTATTTATACATTTCCGCTTGTAGATGCTTCAGGTATTTTAATGGATTGTGAAATTTTGAATTTCCTGTCTTGGATTGGTCGTTCAATATCCACACCAGGAAGTAAAACTCGGTCATTTTCAATTCTGCGTTGAAAACAAAATATCTTTTGCATTTTGCCTAAGAGCACTCTTGAGCAGATAGTATTTATTTTGTACCTCTGAATACAACAGACTCTTAACATATTATGTAATATTTTTTAGACGTCTTAATAGAAACTTTTTATTACAAACAACTCACCAGCCCATGAAAATAATAACTATGTTAGATTATAACTCAAGTCATGTTGTTAAAGCTAAATCTGGCACTAGATGAAAAGGCGAATGCATCGCATATGCTTGAAGATGCTGTCACTTAAAATATAATCTGTGTAATTGATGTAAATAAATAAAACTCATATACTCAATGCACGTGACAAAAAATTTGTCATATGAATTGAGTTCTTTTCCCAAATCTCTAAATTTATAAAAGGCGAAACTAAGCTGGTACTCTGTTGCAACAAATGGGCATACGTTATGTATACCTCAGGATGACTCCTACATATTTGTTCAATCATTTGCAACTATTGAAACTGAGTTCGTACACATAATTGTGCCATGATTACAATTGCTAAAATCAATTAGCTAACTTTGAATTGTGTAAAAAAGGCAATACAAAACGACATAAAATTCTAGTAATATAGAATTTAAAGGGTTTGCTGTGTCTACCGTATATGAATGCACTGGTATCTCTACATAGAGAAAATTATTGCATATCCAACATTTGTGGATGTTAGGTTTAAAGCAATTGCAGATTATATTATCTTGAATCTAGTTTTCTCATACAGTTTAGCAATAAATGAATCATAGATGCTGAATGTATGTATCTATATCAGAATTATACAAACTATGATATTTTTCACCATTTGAATCGAAAGAAAAATGAAATAATTCTCGGTTATAAAAGTGAATATTAAATTAATTAATATAATATATACTGCACTGGTATTTTATAAGTCATGCATATAAGAACTTAACTTAAGTTTTGCGTGATCATAATGAAACAATGGGCGTACAGCAACAAGACAGCTTACATTATCTTGAGAAAAATACAACAGAATGTATCTTTTCCAAAAAACACAAAGACGTCTATACAATGCATTGATTCACAATGACGAGCTAACAATTAGATATGTAAAATGACAGAACACAAATATGATTAATATTAGTAATAAGCTTCGTCTCTACAGAATTATATATGCTCTATCCGTTTCTCTCTTCTCTTTGAAACATATGACAATTATTTAGCATTATGAACAAGTCATCTTGAAAATTCTGCTTAAAATCGTAGATGAATTAACTTGTATGTTTAACGTTACATATGCGACGAAAAGTCTTGATATGGTGTATCTGGTTTTAGGTCGTCTTGTATGAATTCCAGGCATTTATGGACGTTATTCCATGTCTGTATACCTTGTATGAATTCCAGGCATTTATGGACATTATCTCATGTCTGAATACCTTGTATGAATTCCAGGCATTTATGGAAATTATTCCATGTCTGCATACTTTGTATAAAGTTCAGGTATTTATGAACATTATTCCAAGTCAGTGTACCTTTCTTAAATATCACGACAACGTGTATGTATATACTAAATAACTGTAGATGGCATAAACGTTAACTCACTATTACTTATGATGAATACACAGAAAGCTCAGCCGATAACCATTTGACACCCTTAAAGAGACTGTCCGCAAATTAATCCTTAGACAATTTTAAACATGTAATGCCTCCATTTGATATAAGTACTTCTGCTGGTGTTTATTGGGGTAAAACGTTAGCAGATAGACACATTATCTGCACAGCAAACTTGACTCTTTTGTATACACCTGGAAACATATTCCTAGAATATTAATATAATATAACTTCAGCTCGACAAGTCTAAGTTTTGCAAGGCCTGGATCAAATCTGAAAAAAACAAAATGAAAACGCAAGTTACTTAGAAACAGATGATACCAAAGATATACGAAATAACAACGTTTTCAAGTTTCAATTCCCCATGTGCGGTACATATATTGAAAAAAGATAATATCTCTTTGGTAAAATGGACCATACAAATGAACACTGGAGACTCGTTCAACAATTGCGGGATTAGCGTAGGAGTTTCATGTATTACGTTTGTCAAACATCATACGTTAATGAGAGGATATAACTTTGAATAACGATGCAACTACAACATATAAATATTGGCTTTTGATATAATAATTTGGCTGTCAATGAGGATACGCCTTTACATGTTGCATAGAAACAAAATAACATTCCGAATTGACTGACATTCCTAAACGTAGGAAAGAGCAAATAGATGAATCTATCGAAAAGTTGTAGTCACTAAAATAAAAGATTCAATTTTATAAGTTACCCCATCATAGTCTACATGCTTTTACAGAATATAACATTAACAATGTTCAACTTACCTACAAATGAGAGAGCACGGCGAAAGAATAAGTTCAAAAAAGGCTTTGAATATGTGGGATTTGCACTTAAAGTAATAGCATAATCTAATTTACGATCAGTTAGACATATATTAATATTACAAATACCTTTGCATTCAACAAAAGCAACGCCATCTTTCTTCATAAATCCAAGAAATTCTTCGACCTCTTCATCCGTCATTTTTTCACCCAAGGTAGTCATAAAGTATTTGAACTTTTTCACAGAAATTTTGCCTGTTTCACATTGTCCAAGCATTTGAAATGCCTCCGATATGTCGTCCTCCTCTTTGGATCCGTTGTATATACCTCCTCTGCGTGCCACATACCTTTCTACCTCCGCGAAAGACATTGATCCTCGGGCTGAAAAGCGAAAACAGAAATAGAAGCTATTTGTGTATAGAAACCTGCGTATAGAAACATGAAATATTCCACCTTTGATGAAGACATATGCCTACCAGATGGAAGTAAGGAGATGACAATGTTCTAATTAAGATCAAATTATAACATCTGTCACAATGTACATTTGACGCTATAGTGGCATCAACTGTAATTAAGTAATTCTGTTTTATTGCGTAGAAATTTTCATCTTGGCACATTCATTGATCGGATGTACGTATTTACACGTATCAAGGTGTCAGTTAAAAATAACAACTGTTGGTGGTGTCTCTAAAACAAATTCTCCAATCTGAATTTTTTCCCCCTTAAAGTGATGAAGCATCGCAAGTCCATATTAAAGGACTCAAGTTTGGTAATTACGGATTGATGTCTGATTAATTTCGATTATTATCGAATCGCTTTGAATTGCTACTTCTAAACAAAGAATATAAAATATATTTCATTTATTATCACATAGAAAGTAAGACGCAAATATTGCATAGTGGAATCTCCCATATTAGGCACGATTTCTATATTTTGATGGGAACATGTCTAATCCTAATATTTGTCAAAAAATTATGGTTACATTGCGTTTTTAATCCTTTGGTTAAATCTTAAAATTTAGTTTGTTCAAAATGCAGGTAATGCAATTTGATTGTTTCAAAATTTACACACAAAGACATAGACACACACAAACACACACAAACACACACAAATACATACAAACATATATATATATATATATATATATATATATATATATATATATATATATATATATATATATATATATATATATGTGTGTGTGTGTGTGTATGTGTGTCTGTTACTGTCCATATTTTGAAAAATCACAGTACATTTGTAAACGTAGTTGTAAGCATTCAACACATTGACCCTTCTCAGACAGTCTTTTTAGTCATATATTTGTTCAGTCATATAGAATCGTTTGTACGAAAGGACAAAGATTCCCGTGATCTGCCTGAATTTAGTTACCACTTATATCCAATTCGTGTCTGGCTTCTTCTAATTCCCTTTCAGAAGGATTCCATCCGAGACAGCGTAGTAACGAACCCAGATTCCGGGCAGGCATTTTTCCTTTCCCAGCCTTTTCGAACATTTTAAATGCTTTCTTTAATTCTGAAATAGTTTTGTATTATAATTATTATTATTATTATTATTATTATTATTATTATTATTATTATTATTATTATTATTATTATTATTATTATTTTAGAAGCAGTAGTAGTAGTAGTAGTAGTAGTAGTAGTAGTAGCAGTTGTTGCAGCACTAGCAGTTGCAGAAGTATTTGCAAAAATAATAACGAAGATAATAGCTTCTTATGCAGCATCCTCTTATGGCGGTGCGGGAGAATTCCTTGTATTTGTTTCACTTACGGAGACAGAACCTAGCGGAACAAAATAATAATTATCTCATAAATTTGAAGCAATTTATTTCGTTCCAGGATGAATCGATTTCAAATGGACCGAATGACCTATATTAAATATCTATTATATAAAGGAAAATGTAGCAAAGAGTGTGAATGTTACTAAATTTGAAAGAAACATTCCTGAAAATATTCGTAGGTAAACGTGGGATAAACTTTCCAAGAAACACTGCAGTTCCTGTTCTTTTGTCTCATGCACGGTATATATATATATATATATATATATATATATATATATATATATATATATATATATATATATATATATATATATATATATATATATATATATATATATATGGGGATCTAACACTGCATTAAAATTATGGGATGTTCAAAATTGGGAACGTACTTTTAAGCAATAAATAAACACCGATGTGATAAGTGTAAAATAAAGAGCTTTGATTAAGCTGGTCAGAACAAATAAAAATACGGAAAACGGATTAGCCACCATCAATATGGAAAATACATATAGTTGTATACCTAGAACATGAAATGTATTAATGATTCCTGAGCCCACTTTTGAAATGATAATGTCATTTTATATTAGGTTTAGCTCCTCATGACATTTTTAGAGTGAAAGGCAAAATTAAATAGCATTAATGGCTACCTATATCTTCGATTAAATTCTCAATGGGGAATATTTCTCTGGCATGTATATAGTTGCCACGATTATTTTGCTTATGAAACCCAAAGATCATTTCTGCATTTTCTCAATCAAGTTTTACTCATTTATGTCTTTTAATGTTTTTAACTTTGATCTCATAAAAGAACATTCGAAGAATATCGCTTTCAGGTGATCCCAAAAGCGTACATAGGAAAGTGGTTTGTTCTCCTTACCGTCCCTCTGCTCATCCGTTAATTCGCCATCGTCAAAACTGAATGAACTGGACGGCTGGAAGTAAAGCAACAAATAATAAATTAGATCATTCTGAGAAATATGTGTTGAATCAAATTATGAATTTGCATGATTTTATGGTATGTCAATCTAAATGCCTATCCCACCCTTAATTTGGCATGTGAGTTAAAATGATAAATTCAGTATAAATCAAATTATGACAAAAAGCATAAGAATGAAAGGTTTGTGTACAATTGTCTTTAAAATGAAGGCTATCAAGATAGTGAGATAACAAGCATAGACCTAAACAGTCATTTTTATTTAAAATCATTAACGTAGTATTACTGTTAAACTCTATTAGTCTGTTGAACTTTTCTATGGATTTTCTTAAGGAAGTGGTGTCGACAATTACAAAAAACCATTCAGTTAGTTAATTTAGGCTGAAGTATTAAAGAGATGTCATCTATAATTAAAATTGGCATATAAAAAAATTGCAGAAGCAAGTACTTGAACAAGCATAGTTGTGAAATCATTGTGACATACAATGATGGATAATTCACATTATAATAAAGCAAAAATGGTCTAAGCGTGCTAATTGTATATAATAAAAAGAATCTGTCAAGTAATAGAATATTCCAGTTATGTTTATATATATATATATATATATATATATATATATATATATATATATATATATATATATATATATATATAAACTATACAGTTGTTTTCGTGGTGGACAAATAATTATCTTCATGTCTATTATAAAATAGAAATACAATTGAGGATCTTGGTCAAATTGACAATTATTTAAGGTCCCGTATTCTTTCCATTGAAAGTGCGCTTTTAAATGAAAATAAATGAAAATTCTTCATTTAATGTGATTGGTGACATGCCTCCTTAACAATAATATTGATTTATCGATCGTTACGTGAGTATTTCAAGACTGAAATAAGAAAATATATTCTGATTATATGTTTTTTAGACAATTGAGTTGTTTATGTGCCTTTTTTAATCTGGATAACACCTTTTTCTGAATAACTTTTTTGCAGAAGAAAGTAAATTGAATCAGCAAATCCGACACAAAGTGAAACTTGGACGTGGAAGTTTAGTTACTTTTCAAACTACTGACTTCATGAACACGAATCGTTTTGTTTTGTTTTGTATTAAAAAGTTTCCTCAGACTGTGGCGATTTAGAATTTCGGTCTTCATCCTCTTTGATTTGTATAGAATACCGTTAGTCTTTAAAATATAGAGAATATAATTTTCCAATTTATTTTGGTACATTTCCATTTCAGTAATCATATGATCATTTGCTTTGTATTCAGTATTGAACCTTGCCTTAGGCTTAGTAAAAACGTATTCTTCTCTTTCCCCCCAAAAAACAAACAAATACAGTTCGTGTGATGCTATCACGATTGCTCATTATAACACATTCACAAACGTCGTTATTCCATGCTTAAGAAATAGTTGCTAATGGAGAATACGGAAGAAATTCTTTTGTGTACTTTCCTACTTCCTTGACAATACTTTATTAATTGCAAAGAACTACAGAACACTTTTGCCACCAAAATATCACCAATTTGCAGCGAGTGCAATACAGTGATTTACTGGCAGGTATCTGAAGAAAGGTATATATAAAGCAATTTTTTCCACATTGTAAATGCCCTAAAATTGCATGAAAGCTGTACCATGAAGATTCGACAGGATATGTAAAATCTGTTCGATATCATGCATAATGCGTAAACTCTGTGCACTTTGTAGACTGGTTTAAGTGAATAGTTCTTTTAACCAAAGATGATAAAAAATTAAATCTCTTGATGTATGTATAACCTTTACTCATAAGATTTTTAATAACAATATTTTATTTGCATTGTGTTAAACATCAGAACAAAATGTAATTCATCTTAAATACCTATCTTGAACCTCTAAGGTTGGCATAGTCAATATATATATATATATATATATATATATATATATATATATATATATATATATATATATATATATATATATATATATATATATATATATATATATATATATATATAAAGAGGCTTATTTTTATTATGTGATTTGTACCCTACTTTATCTGCAACTCGGCGGTGGAGGTTAATTGTGAACCTCAGTCATTTTGTTAAACCTCTCACAATAAATTACTCTTTAATTTTTTGTCATTTGCAAAGTGTTCCAATATATACATAATGTTTTAAAAGAAACTGACCGATTCGATCGTGTTCATTAATACGTGATCTTGTAAACCCCTTCTGTATCCAGGTATAACGCTTATATATTCCACTGTTCTTCTCTTACTCTTCTTTTCCAAGTTTATATCACTTTTGCTTGTGATAAGTTGTAGCTGAAACTTAGATATCGCTCAACAACCAATTGTTTAGTTTGAAAAACTTCCTCGTTAATTACTTTGAAAAAGAAAACTGTTGTTAATGGCATAATTTGTTAAACATTTTCAGACGTTGTAATGCATTTAAATAAATTTCTCTAACATGCATCGACCATTTGTGTATCTTAATGGATACAGTTTGTGGTTTGGGGTGAGGTTTTAATGTTTTTATTATAGAATTCCCATGTGGGGTGTAGAAATAGAAATCAAGCATGGGAATTAGAAAATAACTAAATATTAGAGCAAATTTAAAAGTGTTTGCACAGTTAAATAAATGCTATGAATACACAACTACTCCAGGGACATTATTGTAACATTGCCTCACATGATACTTCAAGAGGAAAACGTTCATGAAATTTTAAGAAATCCCACACGTATATGACTATTACCGGCTTTTTTATCTATAAAGTTTATCCGTAAAGATACTCCATCGAATTCATTTTACGTTCCAAAAATTTAGTTACATGTTTCCACAAGCTCCTTCAAAGCTGAATAAAGTGAAATGACATGGATCTTAAAAACAAAGAAACCCAGAAAATGTTAAATTGCTTGCATGGGTTTAGTTTTAAAAAGGTTTGCAGCATACAGAAGCAGGACATATTTTCATTTTCTTATGACAGTAACCTTTCTTACAATACTGGATTAGGCCTAATCTCTAAAGACTACCATAATTCAAGAGAATCACGAAGAGTGCTCTAAATATACAATTATATACATTGAAAGAAAAGCAACACGATTTAAATAATCACTCTTTGCGATATAATGGCTCTAGAAAACCTTTATTTATACCGATGTCTATACTTTGATATGTGGCAATTTTGGAGAAGTCATTGCGACCTAGATGCCTGAAATGTCGGGATCTTTATGACAATAAAATAATCTAGCTCGTGCCAAAACCACAGGCTATATTTAAATAGACTTTGTGTTACTCCTAATACTTAAATCAATAAAAGTTGCGGAAAATATGAAGTTAAATTTGTCAGATTTTAATTTGTTTGTTATGTAGGGTATTAACTTACTGCACCAGATTTTAGTACCTATGCGGATGCATGCTTTTGAGTGCCGTTTTAGCACATCGTTGATTTCTTTTTTTATTTCTGCATTTGGCTCAATTTAAAAGTGACATAAATAATTTGTAATTCCTAAAATGCTAATGTATTTTGTTCACCATATCTTTTGCAGATCAAAAGAGTGATTTGTTCATGCAGTAACAGACGAAATGTTTGTTTATTTGGTCATCTTTCTTTCTTTTAAAGTAAGTTTAAGTCCGGTCCTTAGCTTAATGGAAGTATTATACGTATTGACAAAACTTTGATTTATAAAACTGCACAGTAAAACTGTATTTATCAAGCATAGCCAATATTAAAAGCTTGCTCATCGGTATTCTGTTTTGGCAAATATAACTTCTGGTGATGAAAGAGTTATTTTAGACGTTTGTTAATATCCGATAAATTAAATTCGATTAACAACGTGGCGCATTATATGTCTTTTATACAGTTACGAAGTGAAATATAGTAACGAACTATTGTAAATGTCGGTCCAGTTGAAAGTATATTTGGTGATGTAAGTATCAGTGCTTCTTCACCATGATGACGTATGTAATGAAGGAGCAGGAAAGTGTTTATGTAATCTGATTAATAATGTATCTCCTCTATCCTACCTGAAGATCTGACAGAGACCATTTACAGGTCATGCTATGGTGACCTATGTCATCACCATAATCGCTAATGTTATTAACAAAACAAGTTTGGGAAAGCTAGCAGTATGGATGAAGTGCATCAACTTGTGTTCACTTTCAGCTTCATGACAGCTTCACCTCTATTGACTAATTCAAAGGTCATTAGAGGATTATACCTAAGCAGTGTTATGTATATGTGATTAAATTGTTTGCGTGTAATGTTTAAAATTATTTTAGGTTATTTTATGTTTCATTGTATTTAATTGCAATGAATATTTTTCTTGGATTCGGGATTCTATTTTTAGTAGCAAGATATATTTTTACCACAATGTTTGTTTATTCAAGACAAAGATGAATAACGTGAGAATTATCATTGAGTCCGTTTTACCCTAGTAACTGTGTCAACAGGAAGTGAATATTATTGGTTAGTATCAGGGGCATATAGATTTAGCGTGACGACTGTGTGTAAACAACCTTTTTGTGATTGGTTCTTATGTGGAACAAATTGGTCTACGTGACTTTTGGATTTGATATTTTATTGCTCTGGACACTCAATAAGTTGACATTTTTTATAAACATTCCGAAAGATATTCATGGCAATTTATTATGAAATTATTCGGAAAGAAAGGTTGTGATTGTTATTCATACAGAGGACTACATCTGACGTCATAGCCTTCCATATTTCTACATCGTCGGGACTAAAACCTGGATTCTCATAGGAATATTTATTGATAGGAAATGCGTTTTCATTCTTAGGATCAAATTATGGATTATCGTCACAGACTATAAGTCCTATTTACTAATTATTATGCATTGTTTTCTAGGGAAATAAATTTGTTTTGTTATAATATACAAAGCTTGTTAGCTTTCACTCTTTTCTTTGCTACTGACTACGAACCTTTATCACATAACAGTTACTCTCGGATCTTTGCGTAGGTCAGTATAGGTCTGATTTTAATTGTGATTATGTTATTAAATCTTTAGAGTTTTGTTCATTCGGTGATCTAAACGTTTGAAAAACTTCTCCATAGAAAAGACGAATAGACATCAGTTACAGGAATGCTGGTAATGTGTTGGAGAGCATATACTGATCAATGTAGAAGACATTCTAAAAAGGCACGAATTTATTACCTAATCTATAGTGATCACTCTGACAGCAAATTATAGACACGTTACTATCACATTAATCTATCAAGGACTGTTGCCATTAGTTCCTGAGCTTGTTCCACACTAATTGGGTCATACATTCTATTTTCAACGGCACTCCTCAACATCTGATCCTATTTTGTTTTAATTTACATTTCCATTAATTGTGCACAAATTAGTAATTTGTTTAGTCTTAACCCATTTTTGTTGAATGCTCTTTTCCCCAATCCTTTGGAGTTTGAGTGGAGAAACAAATGCTTGATAATTTGATTGGTCAGTTCGTTCTGAGTGTATATAAACAAATTTATTACAATAAGAAGAACAAGGCGGGACATAACCAATCTTGGACAAAATAATATTTGGAAAGGGGTTCATATCCACAATGTACTTGTTAACTTTATGTGATTAATAGCTGTTAAGATATTTGGAGAAATAAATGTCTATCTTTGACACGTTAAACGTTCTGTATGTTTGGTTGTGATGCGATACATATAGTTTATCAGATGGTTATTACCATCTGATAATATACTTTTGGTGAATAGAGATATGCTGGGTTTTCATAAGAACTTACAAAATGAAAGGTAATAAAATATCAACAAACGTAGTGGTAATAAAACGTATGTAATGACATAATTCCACCGCAGCTTAGTATAAAGAAGCCAGCAGAAGTCTTATTTTCTGCAATAGGGTAAACCTATTATGCTTTTAAAAATGACATCAGTAACCATTATGGTGCATACGGATGTCGAAGATGAGACTTATGAGCCATAAAATGCTGATTGTATTATACGAAGAACAAAATGTTTTGCTTTATATCTGCTGCGAATCTAACGTTACTGTCGCTGAAAGCATGCATTATATCATTTTTCCCATTCATAGCAGATTTCTAATGTTTATGGATCTGTCCATTTCGCCGTAAATTTATATTGTAAGCGTGTCTTTCTTTTTGATGGTAAAAATGCATGTCTATTTTCATACTTTCACATGGTTTTAGCATTGTGTCAGAAATGTAGCATGCACTAGTTGATACAAGTACACTTATTTATCTTTTGTAGGTAAATTATTTAATCTGTTTAGAAGTATCAAACTGCTTATGCCAATTCAGAATTAATACGATTCATAACAAAATTACAATTGACATTCAAAATAGCGTACTGTACGTCGAATAATGTATCCAGATATAAGGCTATACAATCGTCCATACATTTTTAGGCTGGTAAATTACTTTCCCATAGATATCTCAAGCTGCGCCACCTCACCATTCCAGCTAACAGTGAATCAAATAGTTTAATCATTTTGCAATCAGTCAGCTTGTGTAGCCTTTAAGGATAGAAAAGATATATATGACTTAAATTTTTAAATTGTGATATATTAAAGTTAGTTTGTATATAGTTTTCTAAAATCTTAATTTCTGATTAGAGCAAACAACTTGTTTTACATATTAATCGTCTTAAATTACTGCAAAACCTAATTCAACCAATTCTATAGATTCAGGTCACTTAGTTGTAAAGATGTTCAGCGTACAAATTCGCCGCTAACTTGACGTTGCTAGCAAAGTAATTGCAGACTGTCACAAAATGGTAGAATGACAGTGTTTTTGGGACATCAAGCACATTTAGTCCATAAATAAATGTCATCATTTAAAAATAAATAATTGCAACCGTGTACGAAATAAATAAAAGCGACTTATCTTAGATGACCTTACGCGAAATTAGGATATATGAATGTAATTTAACGAACGATGATACTGAGATAAATCTTGAAGAGTCTAATATATACTTCAACTTTATTTGAATGCTCATATGTGTCTTTGAAATATTTTATGACATTGTACATTTGTTGCGCAACCTTAGTACTTCTTCCAGACAACTGTTCTAATTTTGAGACACGCTTCTTAAAACTGAACAAATGACCACAAAATAAACAAATGACACGATTGTTACAACCACTTTAGTTTTGTTAACTGTAAGCGGAATATTTATAATATGGATGCATTTGATTCAGTTCTAAAAATGCAACGTTTCAATTATTTTTTCTCAAACTTAATTTTGGGACAGCTGTATACTTCAAGCCATTATTATGAAGATCTCTTTGATGAAAAGTCAGTAGACGAGGATCCACAACCCTCTTGTGACCATTAAATATACTCTGGACATCAATGACAGCATCAACATGTGATGCTAGTGATTTGAATGATGCTTGCATGAATCTGAATGAGCTGGGCAGTTAACAACATTAATATGGACAATGAAAAGTTCAGTTATGCTGAACTTAATACAAGTTTTAGACTCTTATAAATCAGTTTATGTTATTATTTAAATTTGCTTATACGTTTGTAATTGTTTACTATTTTAGGATTATTTATTGTGCTCTGTTATGAAGTTTTCACACGGCACAAGATATTAACCAATTTCTTGGAGCAGGTACAATATTATATAGAATAAATCAGACTTCATGACAGCATGGACTGTCTCTAATCTTTTAACTTAGGGAATTATCTAGATATGTTTAGCAGTTTGAGATATTGCAAGTTATGTATATCCGGCTTTTGGTTTCGTTTTCTATTGCAAGACGCGAGATACTAACATTAGACGTGAAAAATATTACTAGTGAAACGTGCAAATGTGAAATAAGAATAAGAATGTACGAGTGAAATTAGACTTTCGTGATGGGCGGTCATTATTGTATCAGACAAAAAGGCTCGTAGTTCTACATTTTATTAAACAACGACTGTTATCTTGAGGTCCTTAGCAATAGGGAAAAAATAGACTGTCAAGACAGTTGTTTGATTTGCTCGGTATGAGACACCTAGAGGGTAACAATACAGTTGAAGCATGATATATTTAACTTATTTTGTGTTTGTGTTTATTTTTCCATATTTCACTATGTGTATTATATTTTAAATGACTGATGTCCATTTCTAATTTAATTAACCATTGAGTCATTGACTGTGTGCTCTTTAAGTATCATGCAATATTGGAACAATTGGCTATAGTCAAAGCAGTATAGATAAGACCAGTATCGTCTTTTTATGTTGTTGGTCCCCTGTGCTTGCAAGAGATTTAAGATAGTTTCACATATTGAAGACATTATAAGTGAACTTAGAGTGAAAATCCTTACTCAGCCTCGCATAGAACTGTTATTCAACGTTAGATATTATTTCAAATAGCATTATTGTTAATACAATGAATCCTTATTGTCTTTTTTTTCTGTCGACAATTTTACCTTACGATATCTGCTTCTATTTGTTGGTTCAATTGCAGTGCTTTAGAAATATGCCCATCCTTCAATCGTATATCCATGTTTAGAGTAAATTATTCTGTATGAACTTGAAACACCGTCATAAAAATCCCGAAATTGTTATTTTATGATTTTTCTCTTTTAATGCTTTTACCAAATGGGATCCATTTCGTTTAAAATCCAAATTTGTTGTACGTCATAATGTGAGAACAATATAAAACGAAGTATATTGATGCGAAGGTAGTAAAGTCCAACATCAATAACTTATAACAGATTTTGCTATTTCTCTTGGGATTTTAAACACTTTACAAAATTAGATTTGTTGATCTATGGATACGGTTGTTGTGGCGACAGACTAATATACAGAAACTATCCTATTTCTCTTAGCGTGAGATCAAATTGCCTTTAGGCAAGTACAAAAATCAGTTTCACCGAATCTTGACGTACGGTATTAATGTTTGAATTAAAGATATACATCTCCTTTATACCTACTTAATACAAGCTTTTATGATTATAAGTTGTGTAATGGACTTAATAACTTTTAGGTGTGTAAAGCTTTAATTTAATAATTAATAACAGGTGTCTTTTTCTACTACGCCCATATGCTGACTTGCGTATGATTGCAAGCTGTGCTGATACGGAAAATAATGTTTTGTCGTGAGAATCTATACTGGTTAAGGTACATATATTCATGTGTTCTGGTCTTACTTTTAATGACAGGCGTGAATGATTCTGATCTGGAAAATGACACCGTTACGTATGCATAGATTCAAATATTAAATTAAAGTTGTATATTCATTCTTGGCCTAAACGATGACCTTTAGTTTTTAAATCAAATATGCTGATGATAATGGAATCCAAAAGATATTAAGTGGGATAGAATGTCTAAATTTTGAAGACAACACGTGGTTCTTTTCGAGACGATTCTATTAATTCGATGAATTTCTCCTCTGACTCTAATAGTCCTCTGGAAATAAAATTATTTTCACGTTTCTAAGAACAAATGAAAATTCAGAGTCGAATGAGAACATAAATAATTTCCGTGATCATTTCTGTTCTTTAATGTATTAATTAATTAATTAATGTATCTTTAGTTACAAAATGGTCGTGCAATTCCCAAAATGCTTGTAGATAAAAACGAAACTATGCACATACTAGTGATTGATATTTGTCATATCTGAGTTGCTTACTGTCCGATTTCCAAATCCTTGATGTAATTTCTTTTGGTTGGGTTCTCTAAACAAATCAATGCATTCTTAATATGAAATTTCCTTTATAATATATTCATGTGCGCATCTTTCCCGTGCCTCCCACATTCTGTTCAAAGGGCATATGTCATCTAGCATATTATAACATCATTCCAAAATTGCATAAAACTATACTTATCTTAAAATATTATGTAATGTTTTTGTCTCTGATGCCGAGGGTACCTTTAAAAGCAATAGGGTTTTCTAAAGCCATTTATGATTCATACGTGGATGAACCATTTCTACAACATTTGATAGATTTAACTGTATCAAGGCTTCTTTAAACGGATGGACGTAAACCGTGAAATTATATCATCCATAAATAAAACTATTAAAACTTTTAATAAGCTTTTTGTGAATAGTCTTTATGTCCTGTACCATCAGGATTACCAACGAATAGGCTATTATAAATGGAAATTTAAAGTATTCGGTCACTAATAACTGAAGCGCGGTGAAATGTATTTTGAATTCGTGTTCATATTAATTGAATGAAATAATTGTCTCGACTATTTTCCAAGCATCAAAAATATAGTTATATCTACTTGATTTATATACATGTTCTGACAATCTGTTTTGATTAAGTCCTTTCGCTTGGTAACATCTACATAATAATTTTTTATAGTCTTATAACTGCTATAATGCGCGATATTTTGATCTGTCTGATAGGCATAGTTCCTTGTTTTGCTGCTGGTGTTAGAGATACGACTGCAAAAGGTAATGATAAGTGAACAAGTATAATTCTTTCTTCAGGCGATCAATTTAACTGTGAAGAAAATTATTTTTGAAAATAATATTTAGTGAATCATGGATCAGTGGGCTAGACTTAATACAAATGTATGACAGAGGTATGAAAGGAGCGTAAATATAATCATGCTTCGCGCTTGAGAATCTTGGTAATAGTTTCAGTTATGTTTTTGTTTTGTCGTGTGGAAAATGCTTTGGAGAGTAATCATGACTCTAGCAGGATCAATTCAAATTTAATGCAATCAAGAGGTAGATAGGACAAGCCAGCTTGGCGATTATTTCACGTATATATTTCAATAGCACCGCATGCATTTTGCCAAGTGGTATTGTGGAAAAACATACTATGCATATAAACGTTACAAGCTTGAAAGTTAGTTGCACTGATTTAAGTGGATTACAAGAGAGGTGCTGCTGAGTTTTGACTGATAATACAACTTATTTCGTCTTGCACATGGTGCATTTCAGTCAATCGGCTATTCTTTAAACGTTGTACAAAAATGTAATTAATATATTGTAAATATTGCGTGTTCCCGACAATTTCATACTCCATTTAAGGAAGTAATTTATTCACTCTTTTAAAGGTGAGGGTGTGCTTTATTCACACTGTAATCCCCGTCTGAATCATAGTTAAAGGAACTACTGTCCATAGGATTTACTGAAAGTACAGATTAAGGAAAATGTGCCGTTGAGCTGTAGACTGATATATATATATATATATATATATATATATATATATATATATATATATATATATATATATATATATATATATATATATATATATATATATATATGTATATATATAAATATATATATGTATATATATATATATATATATATATATATATATATATATATATATATATATATATATATATATATATATATATATATATATATATATATATATATATATATATATCAGTCTACAGCTCAACGGCACATTTTCCTTAATTTCAGACATGCAAATGAAAAGTGAAAGCTAATTAAAGTACGTATGAATACATACATGATATATTTCATAACGAAATTTTTAAATGTATCCTTAAGTGAAATGTGTCACTTTTATCAGCAACTTGTTTTCATCACTTGTGAAACTATTTTTGATATATTTAACTTTCCATTACACCAATAACTTTTCTATATTATTCCGCACAAGAAATAGGTTTTATCAAATAAAATTAATTTAATGTTTGAAACAGTCCCAACAGTATTTTTACTAAATAAATTTAAGAACACCCAAAGAGGTAAACCTCAATGTAGACAAAAATAAATGCAAATAAACGGTTTTTACCTTTACATGTATATAATAAGAGGCAAGGATTATTTTAATATAATGCAAATATATGTTTTATAAGTAAATATTCTGCGGTGAAGGAGAAATGGCTTGCAAAATATTTCTGTATATCTTCTCAAATAAAGCAAATATGATTTATGTACTTCCTTTAAAAGGATGTAACAGATGATGAACAAGAATGGAGTTTATGTAGTTACAGTTACGACTATGTTTGAATTCATATGTTGAAGATGGAAAATGTACGGCAGCCACAAACACCCGTATGCTGAAATTACTGTTTCGACAGAGACCGAAACCAGACATAAAGAATTTGTGTTTTAAGGCTTTTAATTGATTGATTGATCGTATTTTTACGTCGCATTAGCACTTTATGACTATTTAGCGCCATAGAAAGTTTATACATAAATTATTTACAGCTAATAAAATATTTTTTTATCAACCAGCTATAATAAAATCAAACAGTAAAAGATCAGCAACTATACGATTTTGAGTGTAAGAGATAAAACTTCCCAAACAATGGAAAATATAAATGATTTGTTTCAATGCAAATGCATATACATCCGTTGGTTCTTGGTATGCACGGTTGTATATATATATATATATATATATATATATATATATATATATATATATATATATATATATATATATATATATATATATATATATATTTATATATATATTTATATATATATATATATATATATATATATATATATATATATATATATATATATATATATATATACATATATATATACATATATATATACATATATATATATATATATATATATATATATATATATATATATAAATTAATTATTATATTATATAAAAAATCAGAAGAGATACGATGAATGTTATATATTATATTAAATGTTTTCTTCTTTCCAAAACTTTATGATGCAAGGACTTGTTTCCATCAAAAGTATTTTGTCATGGGATTAACATTGTAGCAACGATCGCGCGCATCTTGGAGATCAAAAGAAATTGTTTTAAAATGCTTAACAGTAATTGATTTATTATAAACACACGCTGTAGTCAGTCATCGTTTTTTTTAGCAGGTAGGAGTGGGTTTTTGTAAGTATGATTAATTTCATTCTTGCGCCGACTACCTCGTCCCTATGGTGTGTTGTGTAGGATGGAGCTCCACGTTTAAAATCAGTGCATGGTATTTTAAAATGAAAAGTTTCTGGTGATAGAGCCATTTTAGCAGCGCCATCTGTTTTTTTTAATTTACCTTAATACCAATAAGAATGGATAAATAACGATATATTATAATTTGGGAGGTACACAACTCGCTATATTTGATGCAAATATTCGTCAGTAATGTTCTTTCCTTCAAGACGTCTGATCAAGACAAAATATTATGTGTAGGTATCAATTAGATAAAGACCTATTGAGCTTGTATCACTTTAATTATATTGCCATATCGTATATTAAGCCAGACTGTCTCCAACATTAGCACTTATGTTATCCCATATTTCAATTCACATTCGCTGCTGAACTGTTCTTCAGCACATTCCGAAAAAAACAAATTGGAATTTTCAGTTCATGCCTCGTTTGCTAAAGTATTATGCTGAACAATATTCATCTACTTCCGTCTATGATCAGGCACAATATATCATCGTGTTTTTTAACAAATGTGCACAAACTTTTGTAATAAAAGGAGGTAGAAAAATTTTAAAAAATAAAATGTGAAGAAACATAATTGAAAAAAGAGAATCTTCTGGACTTTACTAGCGGTTGCCAGAAAGATTTCATGGACAAATCTTAACAAACTCACTCTCGTTTTTTATCCTATCGCACATAACACTAAATTAGCTTTAATTACCACAACTATATGGGTTTGTTTCTCTTCGCCAGAGTTTAGTTTTTTGCAATTTTCCTATCAGTCTGATTTCAAACCCTAATCATATATTTGCTTTTAAAGTGCATTTTAGAATAACCCCATATTTTGTATGTGCGCGCTTTAAATACATGTCCAAAAATGGTCGTTTCATTCTTTGCTCGTTCAAGCTTTCTCCAGTGCATACAATTTACATTAATTTCATCTGTCGATGCCAGTAAAAGAACCAACCAAAGGCATTGAGTTTCTGATATAAATAACCAATATTGCTACTTATGCATTCAAAATTGAACATTTTACAAACTTGGACCTTTGAATCAATGACTACTTTATATATAACTAAAGACTTCTTAACAGAGATAATCTTGTATCTGGCAGAGGGTCACTATATTGAGAGTGAGTAAAAATATAGAATCACGTTATGCAGCTGTATTCTTGAAAATAATGGAGTAAATGTCATGTATTCCTGCTTCATGTTTATTTATTGAGGCTAAAATTATGTTGTTATAGAGTACAGTGGGTGTTAGCTATGATGGAAAGTGCAAAATCAGAAAGAAGTTAGTTTTCCGGATACAAAAAAGTTAATCCCATCATTGTTCGAAAGCGGCCTTTAAAGTTCTGAGAATGAAAGATTGATGGCTTAATACCCTTCATTAATAAAAGTATTTCTAGGTGTATAAGGATAAACATCAAAACGTTGTTAAATTTTAAACAACATAGTTTCCCAGATATATAATGACTTTTTATGAAAATATAAAACTGTAGTTTACGTTGCTGCATGTTGTTTCATGATCTGGTGTTGGATGGTTGCAATAATGTTTTATGCAGGTCTCTTTTTTGCATTACCGTCTCTAATTAGTAACGGATTGAATAGCAAATATAGCTTACTGGTTTATAGGACGTCCTTTGGATTCCTATCCAAACTGAATGTGAACCGTCTGCTTAAATTTAATCTTTATTTAATAAAGATATATTGATGTAAGAAACAATTAAGTTGATAACTCTGAACACGTTAAAATTACTAATTTTAGTATTTACATATTTTAATGTACTAATTGAGTCGAATAATACAAACAATTATGACTGCAAACGTTAGGAAAATAGAATTTGCATAATAATGTAATACTTAAGAATGTAATACAAACACGAAAAGGCTATACAAGCCAGAAAAGTATGTGGAGACCATTGCTCTTTTGCAACAATATGTACAAGACAAGGTAACTTTGCATATTATTAAATTATATGGTGTAATAAATAATAAACACATTATCAAGGCAAGATGATGCAACCTTTATGCAAACTTGATATAAGGAACACACATCTTGATGTAAATGATGACAATATGCATCGTTCTGATGTGTTGTGCCTTATGGTGTTGTAAATCAAACAAGGGTAGAACACACGAACCTTTCCAAATAACTAAAATAATGTTAATTTTTTGGGACCTATTGTAATCCGCGTTCAGTTATGACTCAGTGCATTATTATTCTTGGCATTTAATAAAAAGATATTTTAACTCTTCATTGTGGAAAATAGTACTCTACATGAAGGATTAAGGAAAATGTGAATCTTTGACAGCCGATGCTTTTAGATTATAGTTATAGTACTATCCGTTTTAAGTTCTTGATGTAAATCATAAATATCCTAGTACGCATCAAATTTCTTCATTGTCGCCTAGAAGTCTTTCTCTTATTGATTAGAACAGATAAAATTAATCCATTGGGCATTAAATGTCCATTTCAGCAAAGGTGCATCGTTATATCTCTGTGAAAGTAGTCATGTTACAAATAATGCTTCGTCAATCAGAACTCATGGGATTGAATCGACTGACCATCTTTATCCAAAGAAGTCGCGAATCTAAAAGCAAGAAAATAATCAAACTTAGCGCCAGACAGTGACATTAATAGATGTTGAATCTTTTGTTTCTTTCCATGTGCAAAATACATTAGATGTAGATCAGTAACAACTGCAGTGCAATCCCGAAAAATGCCTAACATTATTTGCTTCATAAATTGTAAAGTTGTTGATCGGGTTAATTCCCAAGATAATTCTTTCAGTATATTTTAAAATACTCCACTTCTTCGTTTCCGATGAGGTGTCGGGGTCAGAAGTGGACATAAGTAGCAAGGTTGTTGGTTTCTAAATTAGCTGGTTTGCATGGCATAAGTAGTGAGGGTCGTTTCGCACAGTATGGCAGTATCGTCCATCTTCCTAGGTAGCCCTACGTATATACTACTAAGATGAACTTATTGACATCTCATATGTTCGGCTGTCTGCTTATTTACCATATTCAAAATAATGTGCATCAACAATCGTGTTGTTTAACCATTTTTTAAAACAATTTTATAGTACATCAGAACAGTTATTATTTTAAATTTCTTATTTCTTAGAGCATTACGAATGTCATTGAAACTAAACATTTCTTATAATTTGCATAACCGACCATCCGCCGCAATTAACTCTTTCCGAAGAAGTTGCGCTTAAACGTTTGTATGACAACAATGCAAGCATTGATGGCCGGTGAATATTAATTCCGGGTAATGAATGCTTACAAGAATAATAATTAATTCTCTTCGCTCAGAAGTTGACTCGGAGAGACCGACAGATATAAAATACGATACTGGCAGTTTCTTGTACTGTATAATGAACCTTAATTTTGTATTCCATGTATACAATCATACTACTTTTGAAGCCACATTTTATTCTCGTTTACAAAGTCTCAGGCTTAAAACCTCGTGCTTTTAAATGATTTTTCTAAGTGCAAAGTCTCCACCTAAATGCTGTAGATTTAATAAAATATTAAATTAATGTTCGATATACTAGTGTGATAAATAATTTGCGAGCAATAATTGTGTCCACCATTTGGTTAAATAAAATAAACTCGAACGGATGGGGCTATCATAGTTATGGAATGTAGTTCTAAATATAAGAGTATAGATTGTAAACGAAAGCAAACAAAAATGATTAAATAAGCGGTGCCATATAAACGTTTGTGAATGATATTCATTATCTAGATTGTAGCTTGCTTTACTTGAGCAAACACAGCGGAAATAAGTCCAAACCGATTCGGCAGAAACATTTACATTTAGAAGATTGAATGTCTGTTGTTTGGATCAGAGTGAATGCAATTGTTATTGACAAGAGTTTGAGGTTTTGATTTGACTAGATTTATCAAAGAGTAAACGGTTTCACACAAACAGGGAATCACCTTTTCATTTCCTCAACTTCGAAGACAAGTCAATGCAAACTCTTGACCGACGAGAATATTATAATAAGTTGACTTACATTCTGTGACACAAGTAAACAATATACTACATATATAGGTGACAGATAAAATAAGGTTCTGAATGAGCGTTATTAATATTAAAAAAAAATATACAAGATTACATTGTAGGAAATATCAGGTTAGTACTCCACGTGGTTGCAAAAGAAGTAGATGAATAATAATTTCATTTTGGAAACGTTGCAACGAATTGTACATAGCCAACTGAGTATTTTATGCAATCATTGCAAAGTGTACAGCATGACAAGGCACTATATATCTATATATCTTTGTCTGTACAGCAACGTTATGATTTGGTTGAGGAATACATATTGAACGGATATCCGTTAATCCCTGATGTTTATTGGTAAAGATGCGGAGACTATTAAAAGAAAACAAGACACACTTATGTTGAATTTGCTAGAGTAACAGAACAGTTGTTCAAAAGATGGTGCTCAAACGAGAAAACTGAACATAATTATGAAAAACTCGGAATGGTTTTATTTGAAGTGCTTACAACTATAGAGAGGTCAAAACTTACATTGAAGATCATGAGGTCAAATCCTTTGAAATGCTGCTATTGATTTTATTGCCGGTGATACGTATTTTGTATAACCTACAGTTCCGGTGGTAAACAATTTTTTCCAATCAGCAAGATACTGTTAGAAGAGTATTTTAACCAAATACGACTCCTCCGTCAGTCTTGTAGAAATTTTAAATTGAAGCCTCTGACAGAATTGATTCAAGATCCTCGTCTCTACCTACTTCTATATGTATATACGGTAAGAAACAGGACATGTCATTTATGCTTTAGATTTAAATATAGGAATCAGAATCAAGATTCAAAATGCCCTCAGTTTTGAGACGCTAAGGTTACATTTATTGGGTTTGATTTTGAGATGGAGAAAATTAAACCATTCGTGTTGATTGGTTCGTTACCACTCTAGGTTGATTCGGCCAATTATATCACTATTAAAATTGTGAGGGTTACAGGAGCTTATCAGAGTTTATCAGTGTCGGGTACTTTGACTTCTTCTGGAAAGCTCTTTTCTAAGGAATGTTTGTATTCAGGGAGTAGAGCGCAGCTTAGTTGATGTTCAATACGTTGTGTACGTTTGTCCTCAAATCTAGTTTCATGACTTGTGACAGGAGGTATGATGTATCATTGACCCATTTAGGCCATGCAATTATTGCTTGGCAACGATCTGGCTGGATACATGGTTGTAGTTAAAGCACATGTAACTGACAACCTTTCAATGGATCGTAAAATTGATCATATTGAGAAAGAAACCCTGATTTATGCAGTTACATGAGTTTTGGCAAACAAAACGTTTGATAATGATTTTGATAACGAATGTATTTCGTTCGCTGAAACATGTATTGATAAGCTTTTGATGTGGTAACTTTCAATTCTAACTTTATTCAAGGTACTGACCATAATGATTCTCTTTTAGAAACTCGTTCTCTTTTGCAATCAGGGTGACAAACGGCAAAAGATCATGAGATCTCCTGTTTGTTTCAAAAGGCCATTAGTGAAACTGAAACTTCTCAAGTATCTGTTATGTATGTGTGTATGTATGTATGTATGTATGTATGTATGTATGTATGTATGTATGTATGTATGTATGTATGTATGTATTTATGTATGTATGTATGTATGTATGTATGTATGTATGTATGTATGTATGTATGTATGTATGTATGTATGTATGTATGTATGTATGTATGTATGTATGTATGTATGTATGTATGTATGTATGTATGTATGTATGTATGTATGTATGTATGTATGTATGCATGTAAGCATGCATTTAAGCATGCATGCATGTATGCATGTACGTATGCATGTATGCATGCATGCATATATGTAGATATACATATATATATATATATATATATATATATATATATATATATATATATATATATATATATATATATATATATATATATATATATATATATATATATATATATATGCATGTAAGGTGGAAGGTGGGGAGGGATCTCAGGTAATTCGCTGAAGGATCATGAGGACTTCTGTTTGTTTTTGATATGTGTGTATGCATGTATGCATGTATGCATGTATTTCTGTTTTTTGTGTATGTATGTAGACCTACCTATATATATATATATATATATATATATATATATATATATATATATATATATATATATATATATATATATATATATATATATATATATATATATATATATATTAGATAATTTTAATTCGAACTCTACGGATTTTGAAACCAGGTCCTCAATTAAACGGCACCGATCGCCTTGCCTACACACATCGGTCCATATCCCGTCAGGACTCATCACGCATCACCGAAAATGATGGTGCTGAATTGTTGTAATGTTATTTCTGCCTGCTATTATCAAGCATTCTTCTATACAATCCAGTTATAACTGTTTGTGTCCTATTTTGGTATTTATTTATAATTATTTATTCATACAGGTATATACGTTCAGTTGGAGATTTTTAAAATTTCTCTTCTGAAATGATTTGAAGCATAGATGTGTTTTAACGTTACACATAGCTTTAGCTTTACCTTTATGTATAAATTTATATACCTTATTTACCATGCATACTCCACGAATTACTATTGCGATATGGTCTCTAACCCGTAGGATAATGTTTTTTATATATATGCATGAAATTATGTTCAAATCGTAAATCATTCTCCTGAAGAATACATGAATAAGTACTTTTGGTATATATGTAATTCTCTCTCTCCCTCCCCCTCTCTCTCTCTCTCTCTCTCTCTCTCTCTCTCTCTCTCTCTCTCTCTCTCTCTCTCTCTCTCTCTCTCTCTCTCTCTCTCCTAAATAAATCATGTACAATACAATCTATTTCTTGTTCGTTCCTACTTTGGTATTAATTTACCGCGAATAACCAACCAATAATGAGAGATGTTGCTCTCATGCTAGATTGTAATACACTGACAAGGTATTACGAATTATGTAACTGATGCATAGAGTGATACATATTAAATTAAATATTGATATTCAAGACAAAGCCTGTAAGTAACTTCTTCATTACAAGAGCAAAACAAATAATAAAGCAAACTTTGATATCTAAACCAGACAGAAGTCAACACGATCATTCAGCTTAATACGTAAGATCCCTCTTCTCCTTTCAGTATAAAAAGTATTACTTACAAACCAGAATAATAAAGAGAATGACTTGCGATGCCCCTACCTGTATAAAGCAAATTATACCTCGTCCTGATTGAATGTAGACGATACTACATCGCCAATTACGAATAACTTTATTACAGGAAATATTGTCATAACGCATTTTTTTCTAAGCATATTTTATAACTGCTACTAATACTTGCCTTCATTTCCGCATGTTTTGTTTAAATAAATATGATGTGTTTAGATGTTGCACGTTTGTCGTTTGCAATGGTTAAAATCAGGTTTATTTAGTATTTATTTAATCGAGTCAAAGAGTTTTTATGTTATGCTAAATGCATACAAAAGTAGTTTAAACTTGACATTGCGTTTGATATTAGAGTAAATTCATCTTAGAATGGCCACTGTAAGATTAGTTAAGATTAACAAGATCAGATCAGGAAATTAATTGCAACCTAGAACATACAAATTTATGAGAGATTTATTTTCTAAATTATTAATCTTGTGGCTAAGGAAGGGACATAATTGCTTCGTTTCTGATGTGAAAAGTTTGAAAGATAAAATTATTCTGCGTGGTTATTCATTTTGTAGGAAAGCTGTTGTTTTTAGATCACAGAGCAAGTATCGAATGCATTAACAGAAAATCAAACAATGTCACGGGTAGGTCAAGGGTTCATTATGGCTTCTTTAGATGTTTGTCTAACAGGTAGATAAATATGTTTTAGTTATTCAAATGAAAGATTTACACCAGATATACGTCGATGGATTGATAGAGCGAGAAAATGGAAATGCTGCCAAAAAATGACGGTCACTAATTTAATGTACGTAGTTAAAAATGAACAACTCAAAATGCATTGTCTGAACACGTTCAGTAAAGGAACGTTCTACAGATGGTTAATTCATGACGAAGAAACAATCTGAGAATGTGTGACTAATAATTTCAGTGGAGTAGCACGAACGAATAGATTTATCGTATGTTATGTACACGTGACATCATTTGTCAAACGGTATATACATATTTACAATAACAACTACTGGAAAATGCACGAGGAAAGAACGAGTTTTATAGGATACTGGAGTGATAAACATAAGTATTCATTTATGGTCCAAAACTTAGTCTTGTCTCTGATTACTTGTAAGATTTAAATGACGTACACTTTCAAACTAGACTATATTAAGTACGTTGAAGAAGTCTAACATGAAGCAGGTCCTTTTTATTTAGGTAAGATTTCAAAGCAGGTTAGTATAATGTAGTTACATCTACCTTTGCGAACATAATCCAAAATGTATTGATCTTATGTATATTAGAAATGTATTAACAATTCAAACATTATTTCATCAGCATTTATTTTCAATGCTTGATTTACACAATTTTCACCTCTCTTTGAAAATCAACGTGTGAGTAACGGCTCTTTCCCAGTGAAAACAACACCTTATTGCTGTACACGTGGATACATTAATTTCGATTGATTCCCGTCCCAGATTTACCAGAGACTGTGTTGTTGGCTTCAACTCGACACCTTTACTCAAACTTAACTTAAAGCCACGAGGCAGAATATTTTGCAATACCCGAGACAATCAGGAAATGTTATTTTGCTTCTCCGGTGCAGATAGATAATTTTGTGTACTGTTTATATCTAAAATGATGTTGAAAATATTATAAGTAGATTAAAGCAAATGTTGAAGACATTGTTGGATAGATCACCAGTATTGAATCTAATGGTTTACATATAAAACTGACTATTTGAAAAAATTTTATACGTCCTTCTCTATGAATGATTTCGACATAAGTATGCATAAAACTATATAGAAATATCACAATGAACATATTTAGAACAATTGTTTAAATTGTTCTCAAACAAGTTTTTTTTTATAAATAAAAGCGAAGAAAATAAAGTCAGGTTTTGTTATACTAAAGTGAATAAAATTTGTTTTCGATTTAATTTGCATTCATCAGCTCCTGACAAACTTTGTGACAGTAAACCTCTGATTCGGAATTCAGTAATAAGATTTAATGCTTACATGGCTTGGAAAGTCGATGGTCAGTTGCTAATTAGGTCTAAGGAGATAGAATATTTATTTCATTACTTTTTCGTATTGCTTTCAATGTTTACTACATCCTTTGTTGGGAAGGATGTATCATATCTTGCTTGATAAGTAAACTACGAGTATAATAGTCTGATGGGATTAATTTCAATTAATAATAAATTTGTATTATTATAACAAAAATAATTAGATCTTTTGAGTCTAGTTATTGATTTTAGCAAATTATTTATATTTACGAGAATTTATATGGTCTGTTAGGTATCAGGATGACTTATAAGCAGAACATTTGCATGATATTTAATGTCGCAATTTATAACCAAAGTTTCTCTTTTACTTCCACGTTTACCGATTGCAATGCATACATATCCATAAGTCGGTGGTCATAATGTATTCATATAGTTATATTCAAGTCATTTGTTACAATTAGGACGACTAAAATGAACGACTCTAACAGAGAAAACTGTATTTTTGAGGTTTATATTAGATTATCTAAATTTATGCTTTAATTATATTAGTAATAACATTCGTTATAGACGGATATTGCAAATTGCAGTTGTCGCTTATTTAAAAACATTTTACACTCAATCAATGCTTCGAATGACTTTATAATAAAGAAATATAGATTATGAATCATTATTGCATAACATTTGAATCATACCTTTGCATTTTCGGTGAAAACGTTTCGGCTGTGAGTCTAAGTCTGCTCTAGTCACCATGGTAACTATTACCCATTCTACTTAAATAAACGTGATCATCTTTATGATCAGTAAGAAATTATATTTTACAAATTTTGTCTTCTTCTGAACTGGGGTAGTATTGATCCGTTAGGTCAAGTTCGGTCTTGGCTTCTGGCCTAATAAAAACAATAAAATAAATGAGCTGACATATGTACTAATGCGCTATTGAAAGTGGTTTAGAAAGGTAATACCATGGATATCAACAAGTCTAACGGCTGTTCTTAGAGTATTCCTGCTAAAACCTTAATTTGTATCAAAACAACATGTCAAGATTCTGCCAATACGTCTGATCGTGCAAATATGTCTGAATAGGACAAATATAAATGGAGCATATAACATCATAGCTTTTTATAAATATGTATGTCTTGAAGAGAGGTTATCTTTGAAATAAGCGTCGAACATAGCTTGCAAAAACGCACCACCACCACTATTATTACTAAAAACTTTCTGTAGACTAGAAGATGATGCTAAGGATCAATCCTGCTTGACACGTTAAATAAGGAATAGATATCAAAGATAAAAACAATCCTGTAATAAACCTTATGTATGTGCATATATCGTTATCATTAAAAACTATTTTAGACTACAATGTTCCTAAATAGTGAAGGGATCTTTTCAAAATAAGTTTAGAGACTAATGTTTGCAAGCGAACTGGTAAAATAAATATCAAAATTCAATCGTTTATTTGCTTCTATATCTACCCTGCATA